>JAFFSR010000113.1:520000-804598 GCA_017163975.1 Anastatus disparis
TCATCAATGGTGATCAATAATAACGAGCAGAATACACTTAATACGATGATTTCATCTGAATCACCAGATACAGAGAGAATACAGGTTGATTTGAGGAGATGTAAAATGGACACTACACCTATACTCATAAACATTTACTATCTTTTTATTTTATTGCATATTTTTAAGAAAATAAATGCTTTAGTTTATAATATGTACCATAAAGATTATTCAATTAAATTTTAAAATAAATTCATTTATTAATTTCTCAGAATTTTAAATTTCTTGTACAAAATTTAAAAATTTTAATATGGTCAATGTCCCAATCGCTACTCACAAACCTATTACTAACCGCTCAATGTTATTTAGATACCAAAAAATTTTTAACAATGAGTAGCTAGTAATAGGTTCGTGAGTAGCGATTGGGACATTGACCATATATAAATATTGGAACACTAAAATTTTTAAAACTAATGAATGAATTTATTTGAAAATTTAACTGAATGATCTTTATGGTAAATACTACAAGCTAAAGCATTTCTTTTCCTCAAGTTTTGCAATATAATGAAAAAATAAGTCAAATTCATGAAAGCAGGGGTGGTGTCCGTTTTACATCTCCTTAAGCGTAAATTTATAAATCATACATTTTCACGTAATTTTGGTATATCATATTGTAGACAAATATCTTCAACAGGGAGATGGTACTACTACTACTCAGAACCACATTACGATTCATGAAGAATCATCACGATATTACCGACAATTTAAGTTACAAGGTAGACAATTGAGAGTGTCAATATTGCCTCCACCACCTAATGCGAATGTGTATACGTGGTTTGAGGCAGCAATAAATGATTTATATCGTCATGTGTGTGAAAATGCGCGACCTTCAGATTATATCGGTATAACTATAAACTCTGACCGATTTGTTCACGGTTCTTTATGGATTTCTTTTAGATTGGTTTGTGATTTTTCACCGACAGATCTACTCGAGTTATTAGCTTTTGTAGCACAGAGTAATGACAATTTTAAAATCGATGATGTTTTAAACGTGAAAGTCAGCATTGTTTCTAAACCAGAGGGACGCGGTCGGGTATCACTCACTAGCGAATCAGTTTTCAAGAAATCCATTCTAAATATCCAAAATACCGACAATCTTTGCCTTCCACGCTCGCTAGTCGCTGCTCATGTATATACTATACGTGGTCAGATGCGCAGTGGTATTCACCATGACAGGTGGAATAGAATAAGACACCACACAGCACAATATCAGAAAGTGCAAGCGTTGAAACTTGTCAAAGCTGCGAGAGTTACGATACCCGAAACAGGTTGTGGTATCGAAGAAATAAAATTATTTTAAGAATATTATGCGCTTTTCGGCGTTGCAATAGTTGTTTATTCTTTTCAAAACTTTGCTCGAGGCTATAAACCACTTTACGATGGTGCACGTTTTGTACACGATGTTGGTAATGTAGTTAGACATACCTTAAATATAATGTATTACGAAAATTCTAATCATTACCAGCCAATTTTAAATTTACTCGCAGCAGCTGGCAGCCGTGGCTACTGCATACCTTGTAATAAAAAGTTTAGTCATCAAAAAAATCATAAATGTCCACAAAAATGCTGTAAATGTTTTCAGAGTCCCCCTTGTGATATAAATCAGGAAAAAATAAAATGTATTCAATGCACTAGAGATTTTTACGGTAATGTTTGTCTGGAAAATCATAAAATCTCAAAATCTTTCGATAATTTTCGGTCGGTATACGAGAGCATAAAAATTTGTCGTTTGTGCAGTAAAACAGTTCGAATGTGCGATAAAGATCCACATAATTGTAATACGATATTTTGCAAAATATGTAATCGTAAAATACCGATAGAACACCTTTGTTACATGCAACCCTTTATCAGCAAAAAAGGATTTGCAACCAATAAAAAAAATATACTTTATTTATTTTATGATTTTGAGACTCAACAATCGGAAATTATCTCGGGTGCTGATGGTGAAAAAATAAGTTTGCATGTATCAAACTTGTGTGTTGTACAACAAATATGTAATTATTGTTTGGATGATGAAAATATAACAAATTCTTGCGAAATATGTGGTATACGCAAATACGTGTTTGAAATCGACCCTGTAAAACAGCTAGTTGATTTGGCCTTAGCAACAAGAAAAAGTTTCAAAGAAATTATTTGTATAGCTCACAATGCACAGGGTTTTGATGCGCAATTTATTCTCAAGCATTTGACAGAACGTACAGATCTTAGAGATAAGCCAGATGTAATTTTAAACGGGTCAAAAATAATCATAATGGAAATTTCAACCGTTAAATTCATAGACAGCTTAAACTACTTACACATGAGTTTAGCTGCACTACCAAAAGCTTACGGTCTTGCTAATATTGAGAAAGGTACGTTTTCTCATTTGTTTAACACACCAGAGAATCAAAATTACGTTGGAGAAATGCCACCTGTGTGGTCTTTTTCACCAGATTCGATGAAGGTCGATGAGCGACGAGAATTTATACAATGGTATAATGAAAAAAAAAATGAAAATTATATATTTAATTTTAAAAATGAGATTATAAAATACTGTAGACAAGATGTAAAAATTTTATGATTAGCATGTTTGGCCTTTCGCAAAACCTTCATAGAATGTGGTAACACAGATCCATTCGTAGAGTGCGCCACCATCGCATCATCTTGTATGCGTGTATATAGAAAAAATTTTTTATAAAAAGACACTATAGGAATCATACCTCAGGGTGGTTATAGACAAGCAAACAAGCAGTCTATGAAGGCGATGCGGTGGCTGTGTTGGATGGAAAATGTGCTGAATCATCAGATTCGGTATACTGTCCGAGCTCGAGAAAAGAGACTTCCCGAGGGCCCTCTAGTGGATGGATACTGCGAACTTAAAAACGGTACGAAAATTGTTTTACAATTCCACGGGTGTTATTGGCATGGCTGTGTATGGTGTTACACAGTGAACCGTGACTCACGCCTCGTAAACGGTGAAAATATGGACGAACGTTTCGAGAGAACCGCGCGAATATCCGAAAAGATAAGAAGCCACGGCTATCAACTAATAGAAAAGTGTGAATGTAATTTTGATCATGAGTACTCACAGAACGAAATTATGAAGACGTATATCGATAATAAAACACGAAATTGGCATGAACCGTTGAATCCTCGAGAAGCATTTTTCGGTGGTCGTACGGGTAATATAGTCAAAATTTACGATGCAAAAAAGGGTGAGAAAATAAAATACGTAGACGTGTGTTCATTATATCCATATATCTGTAAATACGGTCGATATCCCGTTGGTCATCCTACTCTTTACGTGGATGAAGATGAGTGTCGCTCTCTGGTGGGTCAAACAAATAATATAAGTCACGTTGAAGGTCTTATTAAATGCGAAGTATTGCCGCCGCGAAATATATATCATGCTGTACTACCCGTTAAAATGCATAATAAGCTTTTGTTTCCGCTGTGTCGAACGTGTGCCGAATCAATGTATACCGCAGATTGTGACCATGAAAATCCTGATGATCGAGTTTTTATCGACACGTGGGTTGCTGACGAGTTGAAAAAAGCTGTTCAGATGGGTTATATCATCAGAAAAATATTTGAAATATGGTCTTATAAAATTACTCAGTACAACAAGGCCACGGGTCAGGGTGGTCTATTTCCAACTTATATCGATAAATTTTTCGCTGAGAAAACTTATGCGTCGGGTTACTCTTCGGAATGTGCTGACGGTGATGAAGACGCGATTGCTCGATATATTGAGGAATTTGTGCAACAAGAGGGCATTAAATTAGACAAAACTCGAATAAAATATAACGCTGGTCTGAGATCTGTAGCAAAACTCTGTTTAAATTCATTGTGGGGTAAATTTGGTCAACGAGAGAATATGCCAAAGACTGAAGTGATAGATGATCCACAAAGATTGTTTGAGTTACTCTGCAGTGTCGAGACCGAGGTCGACTCAATTTTACCGATCAATGAGACGATAATTTATATAAGTTGGCACAACAAAGAATCGGCTGTTGAGCCATCACCATTATGTAACGTTGTCGTAGCCGCTTATACCACAGCCTTGGCGCGTTCAAAACTTTACGAAGAATTGCAACCGCTGGGTGAACGTGTATTGTATTACGATACAGACTCTATTGTGTATGTAAGTTGCGAGGGTGAGAACGATGCGAAAACAGGGCCGTTCTTGGGTGACTTGACCGACGAATTGGCCTGTTATGGTCTTGGCACAAGCATCACATCATTCGTCTCTGGAGGACCCAAATTTTACGCCTTTAAATATTTTACACCAGATGGCGTTGAAGGATGTGTTTGCAAAATCAAGGGTATGAGACTTAATTCGTCGGTGAGTCAGAAAATAAACTTTAATTCTATACGAGATCTTATTACTGGTAAAATACCGCCACTTTTTGCAAACTATGACGCTATTAGACGCATGCGGTTTCACGATGTTATAACACGGCCTAAATGTAAAATATGCGAGCCCGTGTACTCAAAGAGACTATTCGTGAAAAACGAGATTAGCTATCCATACGGTTATAAGTCTAATTAAAAATAAATTATTGTGAGTATATTATCACTAAAGCGAATATATGATACAGGGTACAGAGAGAGAGAATTAAAACACAAACTATTTTGAAATAAATTTTTATATTTTATAAAAATGTAAAACGAAAAAATAAATTTATTTCCTATTAATTGAGTAGTCATCAATTTTTTCAAAAGCACAGGTTCCAGAATAATCCGCATCTTTTCCACCCTCATTCTGAATCTTTCTCTATCACGAGCCGCTTGCTCCCACTCTCCACGTCGCGCTGTACGACTCGCATGGTCCCACACGCGTATCACATGAATTTCCAGCTTACCCTCTTTGAAATGCACTTGTTTTGTTTGATTCATTGTTCACTGTACTTTTTGTAGACTCTCTTTTCTGTAAAATTGTTGAGAATCAAAAATTTAAATCTGATTAATTCTTTGATAAAAATTTATTACCTTTTTCAATTTCTTGGTTATTGCTCACGATAGCAGCACTTTTTCAAGACTAACCAGCACTGACCGTTTACCAACGCTTTTAATTTTATACTATAAATGGTGGTGGTGGTGGTGGTGGGGGTGGGGGTATTAATTATAAGTAGGTGATTAATACTTATTTGGCTCTTTCAGCCATATAGCTAAAGAGCGGAATAATGCAGGCGTCAGCCAGCTATATGGCTAATCAGCTAAACGATTGGCTAGCGCCAGCACGATACTGCTCACACATGCGCGCGCCACCGCCGCCGCCGCCGCCCCCCACTCTTGCTCATCACTCTTAATGATCGTATATGTAGAGTGGTTCGAGAATTCGACGAGGTTAGTAATAGAAGTTTAGCAGCAGCGATGGTAACATGGATGTTTGCAGGTGGATGCACCCGTGGACTTTGATGATTTGTGGACCCAGCTCGTGTGGTAAAACAGTATTCGTGAAGAATTTTTTGCATCACATTGATCGCATGAGTGATACAAAATTCGAGCGTATACTCTTGTACTATACCGAGTGGCAGCCAATTTACAAGGAGTTGGCCGAGGGTATCGAATTTCACGAGGGTTTACCAAAGAGCGAAGACTATGCCAATGATCCACGAGCAAAACTCTTGATTCTCGACGATCTGATGAGAGAATCGTCCAACAGAGCTGTAGTAAATCTCTTTACCAAAGGCAGTCATCACAATAACTTGAGCGTCATCTTTATCTCGCAAAATCTCTTTAATCAAGGTCAGCGAGAAATTTCTTTAAACTCTAATTACATCGTGGTATTTAAAAATCCGCGAGATCAAGCGCAAATAAATCATCTGGCGCGCCAAGTCTGCTTTGAGGAGCCTCGTTTTTTGCAAGAGGCATATCTCGATGCCACAGCACAACCACACGGCTATTTGTTCATAGATCTGAAACAGGGTACGCCGGAAAACGTGAGATTTCGTACTTGTATATTTCCGTTCGACAAACATCAGTACGTTTATGTGCCTCGTTGCAAACCCATAAAAGCTGGTGCTAGCTCGAATAATGTACCAGTCGTGCTATTGTAATGGAGCCGGTGAGACGTAGTCGTAGCAGACCAATTCCAGAAAAGTACTGGACTCAGCTACATGTTTTGTGTAGAATCGAACTTTCTCAACTCAAGGCCATATTACGCGAAGCAAATTCCAAACTTATAACGTACATTTGCGAGTGTGCTTTGAACATTTTACGTGGAAATATTCCACTCAGCAAATATAATAAGAAACAATTGCGAAACGTCGCACCACTGTTGCGAAAACTCGCTAAACCGGGTATTTTGGAGGTAAAAAGGAAATTGGTAGTAAAATCAGCATATTTACTACGGCTAATTGTGAAACCTGTTTTATCGGCATGGAGTATGCAAGAAAAATGATTTTAGTACCGCAAGAGTGCTTGGAGCAGCAGCGGCTGCAGCAGCAGCACGACGTACCAACTACCAATCATACAACACCACCATCCAGTGTCCAGACACCTGGTACAGCCACGACACGCCTTGACGAAGAAATGAGTAAAATTTTACATTCTACGGGTGATGAGCGTTAAAAATCTCTGCAATATCAACAAATCTTGCAGCGTTACTTGCATCTAAGAGGGGAGGAGAAGGATGAAAATAGGAGTATAATACGTCCAAATGAGACAACATTATTAGAAACGGAAACGGCGATAGGCACAGACAATAATGACGAAATCGACGACGAACAGCTTGTCCAGTCGGTACCGCAGAAATTTCAAAGTAATGCTAGACATCTCATTAGATATTTGCGGCAAGCTGGTAATATTGAATGGAATAGTCGTGGTATGATCAAGCTAGATGGCACTGTTGTCGAGGGTGCTAATATTGTCGATTTAATGAACGAAGCTATGAGAAGTAGAAAAAGACCACCACCGCGCGGGTACAAACAGTTTGCACGCGTCTTGCGACAAGTTAGCATACCTCGAGAATTCATTGGTAACGATCAACTGTGGCGTAAGATTGCATCTCATAGCCCTGATTCACCGCTGTCATCGTCGTCAGAAAACGAAGGTTATTATTCTTCAACAGCTACTGGTCTAACGAGCGTAAAGGAGAAAGAAGTCGAGAGTGCGAAAAAGCGTAAAAAAGTTGGTAGCGAGTTGGCAGCTACACCATCAACCCCTGTAAAAAAGAGTCGCCTCGAACAGCTAAAATGGGACCGTATGTGAAAGCATGGAAGGAAGTGATGGAGGGAGAGGAGGAGAAGGAGGGGGAGAAAACTGGTACTATTATAGACCGATTGATTTCGGTTGTACCCTTTGAAATGCATCTACCAGGCTACCAGTTTCTCGACTCTGGCACGCATCTCGAAGAGCGTCTCAGACGTGGTCAGAGAGAAAAAAATCCTCTTGACAATGCCTGTCTAGAGCACGATATTTCATATTCAAATAAAAAAATAACGAATCATATAAAAGCCGACAGACTGCTGGCTGAACGAGCATTTTCACGCATGCTCTCGGAGACTGTGGATGGTAATAAAAAGACTGCAGCTGGTATTACTGTTTTGTGCATGGTCAGCAAAATTGCGTTTGATAAATTTTTGAAACGCATTAAAAATACATTTAAAAGACAGCAAAAGAGAGAGAAAAAGCTAGTTTGTAAGAGGGGGAGGAGGAGGAGCAATGAAAAAGAAGAAGGAGGCGAAAAAGCCGGACGATCTTGAGCATTATTACTATAATCTTTCTGCACCATCAGCGTACGCTGGTCTATCTATCGAACACGCGATCATCTACTGAAACACGCGAAACCCAAAAAATTTGATAACAATACCATTGCCAAATGGTTGGAGAGTCAGGATGCATATACCTTACACAAACTCGTGAGACATCGTTTTCCTCGTCGACATTACAACGTTTTTAGCCCCTTTGAAGTGTGGGAAGCTGACTTGGCAGATTTTAGATCACTTAAAACCTACAATGATGGATACAGCTATATTCTCATTGTCATTGATGCACTTTCAAAGTTTGCCTGGGTAGAGCCTCTTCTCGACAAAACCAGTCGAAGCGTCGCTGTAGCATTAGACAAAATTTTATTACGATGTAATGATAGACATCCTATTTATCTACAGACTGATAAAGGTAAAGAGTTTATCGGTCGAGAGGTGCAAGAGGTGCTAAAAAAAAACATATTACCTATCGAGTCGTCAGAGACCCTGATATAAAGGCAGCCATTGCCGAACGCTTTATTCGAACTCTCAAAGGTCGTATCTGACGATACTTTACTCACTCGCGCACAAGAAGTTATATAGACGTTTTGCAAAAAATTGTGACGTGTTACAACGAGTCGTGGCACAGTGCCATAAAAATGCCCCCTTCCAAAGTCAACTTATATAATGCTTACGTGGTACGTCAAAATTTGACGTTGCGTTACAGCGAAAAACAGCCGTTTCGAGTAGCTAAATACAGCGTTGGCGATCTGGTTCGTGTCATTCGTGCCAAGACAGCCTTCAGGAAAGCATACGAGGGTGGCTGGACTCTAAAGCTGTTTAAAATTATAAGAGTCGACACAAGACAACAACCACCCGTCTATATTTTGACAGATCTTGATGGAGAAAAAATTGACGGATATTTTTACGAAGAACAGTTGAGCAGAGTGCGCAAAGATTTAGATAGCGAAGCGTTTGAAGTTGATGAGGTTTTGAAGAGCAAAGGTAGGGGTCCGAAAAAACAATATTTGGTCAGTTGGAGGGGGTACCCAGAAAAATTCAATTCTTGGATAGAAGCTAAAGATTTAAAAAATTTACAATGAACGATGAATTTTACATGGTTTTACCGAGCAACAGCAGCAAGTTTGTCTTTCCACATAATGTGGCGACACATTTTACAACACAATTATCACAAAATTTTTATCTTCATGGCGACTGGTGTGTAGGACTCACGGAAATTCAAATACCTCTCACATTTCAGCATATATCAGTGGTAGAGCGTGAGGGGTTGATTCCTGTTAAAACATCCAAACGTGACGTGGCGAATGTTTTGCGAGAAACAGAGGAGGAGACTCAACAGAAGGCCGAGGTGTTTGCCCGCGTTAAACCTGGTGTTTACCGTGACATTGAAAGTGTCTTAGAAGAAATAAATAGTCTCGAGAATGTGAAAAATCATTTATATTTTAAAATCCGCGCTGGTGGCTATGTACAGATTATATGTCAATGTGGTGAAGATTGTACAACTTATATGCACACGTTTACCCTATCGGAAAAATTACTTAGAATTTTAGGTTTGGAAAATGTACCAATTTTCTCTTGCAAAGGTAATAAAGAGCACTACATTGCCGGTAATCGACCAGCAAATCTTGTGAACGGGTTACCAACCGTGCTCATGGTTTACAGCAACATTTGCCAGCCTTATGTAACAGGTGACATGCGCACGAGCTTACTACGTATAGTCTCGCTTCATTTGCGTGACTACGTTTACGGAGGTGTTGAAATTAAAAACTTTTCACCACCCATGTACCTACCACTGCTGTCTTCAGCGTTTCAGTCGATAGTAATAGATATAAGAGACGAACACGGATTTCCCATTCCATTCGACTACGGTACGCTGACTGTAACGCTTCACTTTAAGCGCATCCGATAAAATGCCTGTGTTTGAGGATTTTTTCAATAACCAAATGATTGGTGGTGGGGGTGAGTGTGTTACAGTTGGTAAACCTTGTTTTGGTTATCACCAGTCGGGTGCAGGAGTAGGTAGTTTTTTGAAAGGCCTCTTCCGAGCAGCTATACCGAAGATCAAACAAGGTGCAAAAGTGGTCGGTAAGGAGGCTCTCCGAGCGGGTAAAAATATCCTAGATGATGTCACTCTAGGTGGCAGGCCGGTCAAAGAGGCGACCAAACAGCGCATTCGCGAGAGTGGTAAAAATCTCAAAAGAAAAGCTGACGTTGTTCTGGACAAATTGCTCTTGGGTGAGTCAAGTGCGAAAGAAGGAGAGGAATCAGAATATAAAAAGAAGAACGAGACATCATCAACTCAGTCGTCGAGTGCACCTGGCACTACAAACACCTCAGCGGCTAAACGCTCGAAAAGTGATAAAGTTGCGAAAAAGAAGAAGAAGCCGAATAAGAAAGCACGTGTAGCTAGAGATATTTTTGAAAATTAAAATTTCAAGATGGCGCTGTTGCATACAGAATCTTGTCAATCGATCAAGTAGGAATTATCACTTTTTGAATTGCCTTCGACACAGACTGCAATTGAAGGCTCTTACTGGGTTCAGTACAAACCAATATCTTCACTTAACGACCAATCACCAATTGAATTTACCATTCCTGGCAACACTGAGTATCTAGACTTGGCTCACACAATGTTAAGTGTGAGTGTCAGTGTAACATGCACTAGTGCTGAACCACCTAAAGATCCGAACGTTGGACCAATAAATAATCTTTTGCATTCGTTGTTCAATCAAGTCGACGTGCTATTCAATCAGAAACCTGT
Organism: Anastatus disparis; assembly: GCA_017163975.1. Classification (NCBI taxonomy): domain Eukaryota; kingdom Metazoa; phylum Arthropoda; class Insecta; order Hymenoptera; family Eupelmidae; genus Anastatus; species Anastatus disparis. The sequence continues at coordinate 530,492 of JAFFSR010000113.1, forward strand.
TTCACCACCAAACAATGCTTATGCATACAGAGCTTACATTGAAACATTACTAAATTATGGCCCGACAGCTAAAAAGTCTCATTTAACGAGTGGATTGTGGTACGATGATACAGCAGGAAAAATGGACGATACCACAGGTAGTTATACAGGTCTCAGCCAGCGTAAAGCGCTTATGGTTAACAGAAAGATTGATTTACTCGGCCATTTACATTGTGATGTTTTTAATCAAGACAAATTATTACTGGGTGGTGTTGAAGTTAGAGTAAGGCTCGTGCGTTCTCGTGATGGTTTCTGTCTCATGGATCCCGCTGGTGCTTTCACAGTAAATATTACAGAGGCTACACTTTTTGTGCGTCGAGTAAGATTAAATCCTTCACTCGTGCTAGCACACGAAAAACTATTGTCGCAGACTACTGCAAAATACCCACTGACACGTGTAGAAGTTAAGGCTGTTACACTACATAATAGTGTGCATGGGGAAACAATCGACAATGTCATATTAGGTCAACTACCAAAAAGAATTATACTCGGTTTTGTTGAGAATAAAGCTTACAACGGAGATAAAAGTCTTAACCCGTTTAATTTCAAGAATTTTAATATAAATTTTTTATGTCTGTACGTTGATGGAATGCAAGTGCCATCGAAACCCTTACAGCCAGATTTCAAAAATAGCAAAATGTACGTTGATGCTTATCATACACTTTTTTCCGGCACTGGTATTCACTTTATGAATTCAGGCAACTTGATTACCCGTAAAGACTATCCAAACGGTTACTGCCTATTCGCTTATGATTTGACACCTGATTTATCGGCGAGTGATGGTAGTCATTGGAATTTGATAAAAAATGGTAATGTACGAATTGATGTTAGATTCGACGACCCGCTAGAGGGCGCTGTAAATTGTATAATTTATGCTGAATACGACAATTTGCTCGAAATTGACTCGTCGAGACAGGTTGTCGTGGATTATAGCGGTTAAGTAGTAGTGTTGGGGATATAGTTCTCGCTATTTAAGTGGAGCAAAGCCATCTTTATCATCTCAGTCGGCGAGCAACTTTAATTGCAAACAGTATGGACGTGGTGATTGACGTGCAGTTTTTAAAGGACAACAAAAACCGTTTGATTACAAAGGAGGTAGCTGTACTTGCTATTCATAAAAACTTTATCGCTCATTGGATTGTGGCGCCTCCTTGTAATTTAAGACGCTTACCTAAAAATGCTTTGAGACAGAACAATTGGGTGACACTTAATCATCATGGTCTGGAGTGGTACGAAAGTGATATATCAATAAAAAGATTATACAATAATTTGGAAGATATTTGCAAGCATTGTCGTGTAATTTTCGTGCGAGGTCAAGAAAAGCTTGAACTACTTTCCAAGCTCACCACCTGTAAGATTGAAAATTTTGTTAAACTCAAAAAAATGTAAAAAATTGAAAAAAAATTATTTTGTTATAGTAACTTTGTTTTTTAGAATTATTTATTAATTATCAAATTTTGAAAACTATTTATTTTAATACTTTTTTTTTACACATTTTTGAATTTCCCTCTCTGACTCTGCCACTTTCGGCATCGCTGGCTGAAAATACCAACTAACCTCTATTCGTTTACCAAAATCCCCTAAAGAAAAGATGCTGCTATTTATTTTTAGTTCTTCATGAGAAACATGTTCTAGATTTTTTACGATGATTTGAGCACTTGAAATTACATCATAATAAACTACATATTTTGATTCACAAAATATATTGAAACATTAATTCACTCATCGTAGTCGGCAGTATAATAATAAAAATTATGGTCTATAATTTTTTTATTTTTAATAAAAAGAAAATTTTTTTGTAAAATTATTCAAAATTTTTTCTAAAACCAAACTTTAAAAAAAATTTTCTAAGTTCAAAATTTTTAAAACTTTTTAAAAATAGTTCTTAATTTACTAAGCATGGTTTGAAATGCGTAAAAGCCAAAAAATCATTACATGAGATTTTGGCATGATAAATCACCTGAGAAATCAGGTGATTTCTCACCTGATTTTTTTTAACAGGGTATTTTTCATAAATAAGAAAAATCACTAGTTTAAAAAAATTGAAAAAAGCATGAAAAATCGTTTCTTGAAAAGCGGCACGGGTTAAATGCTTTTTTTCAACTAAATAATTTGTTATCGTGATTCGTTTTCTATAATCTATTGCGAAAAAAACTAAGGAAAAGCATGAAAAAAAACTTGATTTTTAAGTATTATTGCAAAACTAAAAATTTTTAGCAGAAAATTTATTGAACGATAAAGTTTTTAAATAGGATATTATACATTTAAATAATAGAAATTTTCGCATGAAGAATTATCAAGTACGAAAAACATCCTTTTTCAATCATTAATCACGTTTAATCGGAGTACAGCTCATTTTAGACAAAAATTTATAGAAAAACAAAGTTGTGTCTTAAAAATATCTACAAGTTTTGTTAAAAAAAAATTTTTATAGAATGACTTGTTTTCATGTTATTGTGAATAATTCATTTTCAAATCGTTTTTCGAAAAGCGGCCCGGGTTGAATACTTTTTTTCGACTATCTCAGAGTTTTTTCATAGTTTTTCAACATTTACAAGAAATCTGGAGGGTGGGTGCAAGGTTTTTCCAAGTTTGGGAAATAAGGGACACCCTAATATGTATATATATATATATATATATATATATATATATATATATATATATATAAATCTGTATGTAACGATTGTTTCCGGGATTTGTAAAGGTTTTGTACAATCAGGCAAGGGGGAAGTTTTATTTTTGGTTCCCAAACCTGTGTAAATTAATTTTTATCTATCGCCTGCGTCTCTGATTGGTTCAGAGGACCTTTAGCATTCGTTTTCTGCTTGCTAACTGAAGAAATAATCATCCTTCTATATAATTTTATCATTTTTTCACATTGTGAATTAAGCTGAATCTGCCCGGAAACTGTCATTACATACACAGGCTTTCCGGGCAAGCCAGAAAAACACAAAAATCCCGAAAACTTTCATTACATACCAGATTTCGTCCGGAAACTTTCAATACATACAGATATATATATATATATATATATATATATATATATATATATATATATATATATATATATATATATTTCTGTGTATTAGATATACAATATAATAGTATTGTATTGTGTCGATATGTATGGCACTTAATACGTAATGACTCACATATTTTTTAAGTAAGCTATGAAATTGCAAAAACCAATGATTAAAAATATTACAGTCGACGATCTGAGTCCCGCCACCTTCTCCTCCATCGACTCGCTCATACGTTACCCCACTAGCTAAGTAAAAGAATTTGTTTCCAAACATTCTGAGTCCCGCCGCTGCTTTATGCAACTTTTTAACTTGTAAAAATGGGTTTATAATAGTTTAATTTTTTTGTTTATAATACAATAAATATTTATTGAAATAAAAGATAACAAAAAATAGTATTATATTGCATAATTCTCATTTATATTTACTATAAAAAATATGAAAATTTAATTTTTTTATTTATAGGTAACATAAATTTAAAATTAAACAATATACTATTTATTGATGAACTAAATATTCATTGTTATTATGAAAATGAAATAAAATAAGATTCATTTTATCTTTTATTTATAAAGAGATCATATAAATTTTTAATTAAATAACATTTTATTGAATAATTAACTATACCTAGTTTAATTTTTATATTTTTTTCAGTAAATATAAATGAGAATTATGCAATACCCTACTGCAAAATCTCACGTGAGATCTCACGTGAGATCTCATGTATGGACCTAGAAAAAATTTGGCATAAAAATTTTCAATGCAAAATTTTCCTCGAAATTCAATTATAATATTGCATTTAAATATTTTATTGAGAAGAAATATGCTCTACAAAGCATACAAATGACTGTAAAAGTAAAAGTTTATATTATTTTGACATTTTTACACGTTTTTAAGTTACATGAAATTTTGGCATGAGATCTCACGTGAGATTTTGCAGTAGGGTATTGTATTATTTTTGTTACTTTTCATTTTTATAAACATTTATTGTATTCTACACAAAAAAATTAAACTCATAAACCCATTTTTACAAGTTAAAAAATTGCATAGTGCAGCGGCGGGATCCAGAATGTGTGGAAACTAATTCTTAGTCAGTGAGTGGGGGTAACGCACGAGCGAGTCGATGGAGGAGAAGGCGGCAGGACTCAGATCGTCGACTGTATATCAAAATTGATGAGACGGAAACCAGTTTAATATCCAAACCATATTGATAAATTATAGATAAAAAAAATAATGATTGATGATAGAAGTGTCTGAAGTTATGAATTGCGATTTCTAGTAACATTTTATAACTTTTAATAACAGTCATTAACGGTTACTATTAGTTATTATTTTTTTTCAGAATTTCATATATTTTTCATTCTTACTCTAAAAAAAAGATTTAGTAACTATTATAGTTAAAATTTTTAGTTGAAGAGAGTTATAATGAACAACAATAACTGATAATCACTTTTTGAAATTTTACAATGAAAAGTAACAATTATTAGTGGTTAATCGCTTTTTGAATATATTAAAAATTTTTTCAACATTTTTATCATACATCAATAAATAATAAAGAATGATAACTGATAAAATCCAATAATGACTGTTAGTAACAGGGATTAATTGATAATAATTAATAATAAATATTAAGTTAAAAGTATAATATTTTCATTATTTTTTGAGAATAGTTCGAAACGGAAAAAACAGTTGAACTTCACTTCATTTTTTCCGTTTCGGACTATACTCGGAAAATAATGAAAATTTTATATTCTCTCATAAAATGGAATCCTTTGCTCGTTTTTTGCTCTACAGCGCTTAGCCCCTTAATTAGTATATACATATTTAATTTATTAATTATAACGAGAATTTAGATTAGACAAGGACAAAGCTATACAGCCCACTCTTAAACGCTGATGTAACGTTTGTCTTCGTATTTAACAAATCATGGTCTCACCATTAAACGGGTACTGAAATCTAATAAATAACTATTCTTATTAAGAGGACGCTGGATCTCTCCATCCTTTTTTACTTGAAAAATGTAGGTTTTTGGAAAAACTGGTAATTATTGATAAAAATTAAGTTATCCGCGATTTGTACAGTGGAGAGCAATATTTTTCCGATAAGAAAAAATTAATTTTGATGCTTTGTTTTCAATAAAAGTTTGACATACTTGAAAACTCATAAATTAGGCTAGAGAATATAATTTTTTAAGTATGTCAAACTTTTCTTGAAAACAAAGCATCAAAATTAATCTGTCCTTATCAGAAAAAATATTGCTTTTTACTGTACAAGTTGCGGACAACTCTTAATTTTTATCGGTAATCACTAGTTTTCCCAAAAAACTTACATTTTTCAATTAGAATAGGATAGAGAGATCTAACGTCCTCTTAAGAGGAATCTTCATACCGACATGGAGTTCTACCTTATCTACATTTAAATTATGAATTTTAATAAAAATTTAACTATTCATGACTGAAATTTGTAGGAGAGGCACATTCTTAACATGTCAAAGAATTTATTGCAACGTGAAAAGACAAAATAAGGGTAAAAATAAAGGCAAAAACTGGTTAATACGATTGACTTTTCAATGTAGTTATGAATAATCGTATTATGCAGTTTTTGTCTTCATTTTCACTTTTATTCTGTCTTTTGACGTTGCAATAAATTCTTTAGAATGTTAAGAATATGCCTCTTCTATGAATTTTAGTCAAAAATAGTTAAATTTTTATTCAAATTCATAATTTAAATGTAGATAACGTAGATCTCTATGCCAGTATGAGGACACCCCTTAAGTTTGTAATTTTTGTATGTAAATGGAATTTATTTTTTTCATTATGCTATATTGATCGAATTGTAGAATGTGTTTACTATAATTAATACATTATATAAATGACATAAATGAGCGTATATTATTAACCATATGAAACAAAGATGTAATGTATGTAGAATATTTTAAATCTAAATTGAGTAATGCATATTTAATAATTCAATTTAACATTTTTTTTTTCTTGGCCGTTAAATAATTTTTTAAATATATTTTTAAATACCTACAATAAAAATTCAAAAATATGTATTCAGTGCTACCCAACACAGCATGAAAGATTTCTAAAAAATATTTCTTGAAATATTTAAAAAAAATATTTTAGTAATGTTCCCACAACATTTCAAAAACGTTTCAGAAATATTTTTGAGAAATATTTCATGAAATATTACATCAATGTTTCGTAAATATTTCAGTATAACATTTTAATAACATAACATGAAACTTTTCATGCAATATTTAGAAAACATTTCGTGAAATGTATTTAAGGAATATTTCTGAAATATTTTTTAAAAATATTTTTGAAATATCTCTGTGATATTTCTGAAATATTTCTAAAAAATATATCATCAAAGATTTTTGAAACGTTTCTGAAATGCTTCTGGAAAATATTTTATGAAATGTTTTTACATGAGTTCCTCGCCGACATGTAACTATTTTGTCAAAATATTTTTTGAAATGTTTTTAGAATGTTTTTAAAACATGTTTCTTGTAATATTTGTAAAATGTTTCTGAAATGTATCTTAGAAATATTTCTGAAATATTTTTGAAATATATTGCATGACATATTTCGAAAATGTTTCCGAAATATTTTTTTAAAAACCAGTTGTGGCAGTCGTGGGTACTGTCCGACAAAAGTTAATACTTCTTTTGGTCTAGTGACAGTCTTGCTTCTCATAGAATTAAAAATTTTCCATCACGCTTCGCTTGAAAATAAATTTTATATTAAATAAATATACTTACTTAAGCAAGAGTTACTTCTGGGATTAATTGGACTTGTAAAATTCAAAGTCATTTTTTACCACCTTCTCACCATTGAGAGGGTTGAATTTTTTTCTAGACTCATGTTTTTTTATATTTTTTATAATAATCTAGGTTGGAAAGTATGCACTTTTAAGCATTTTCATAGATCTGTCGTGGACATTCTTTTTTTTCTTGTGAATTAAGTTGATAAATATCAAAGAAATCTATGTTATGTGAAAAACCAGGTGTGGCAGTTGTGGGGCCTGGCCGACAGAAGTTAGTACTTCTTTAGGTCTAGTAACAGTCTTGCTTCTCATAAAATTAAAAAATTTTCTGTCAGGCTTTGCTTAAAAATATATTTTTTACCATATCCAACCCGAAAGTTTCTACTTTCATCCCCACTACTTCAACTGAAAGTCTCACATTCTTACCGGGGCAGGAAGCAAAAAGAACGTCCTGCGCAGGCGCTAACGACAGAGTATAGCATACGTTATATCTCTCCGTCTCTTTCTTTTCCCCATATAATGTCTAATATACCTAGCCTTTTTGCTCTTCATCAAAAGTCATAGTAAGAACAAAACAAAGACAGATATCAAAATCTTTTTCTGTTTTTTTTTTAAATCTCTTAAATTTGAAACAAAAAAAACAAAATGTATACATTATAATGTATATGTATACATTGTATTAAATTATTATTTAGTTAAAAATGTGTGTGATGAAAAATGTGTGCATTGAAACAGAGTGTATCGAAGAATAACTCTATCAGATTAAATAATAAATTTTTTTATTATTAATGAACTATCATTACGTGTGTTACTGTGTAGTGTATATAGTAAAACAAAGCATAGAATCTTTAAAAATGTGTGTGATGAAAAATTAGAATAATTCATTACATCTTTTTTTATTAATGAATTATCATTACGAGTGTTACCGTGTAGTGTGATATCGTGTAGTGTATCTAGTAAAACAATATAGCATAACGTTTACGTTATACGTAATTTTAGTTGACAACTTTCAGCTTGGCTATGGTAAAAAATTGTATACGTGCCACGGGAGTGAAGGGGGACATCTTAACCCGCGCGTTTCTCGCCCTCGCCTTCGGCTCGGGCGATGACATACGCGCGGGTTAGAATGTCCCCCTTCCCTCCCTTGGTGCGTAATATACTATTATATTAAATAAATACGTATACGCACAACAAATTATCAACTCATGAAGTAGAATAATGGTAGTTCTGGGTAAAGAGAATGCCCCCTAAATACATTTGCACCATTAAGCTAATTAGAAGCATGCAGGAATTGTTTGAATAATAACCATATGATGATAATGAATATAAAAACAATAAAAGATTCTTATTTTTCAACGACATAATTTTGATAATTGATTATTAGTTTATTTGCCGACTTAAAAATTTGATACTTATTTCAAGTAATTGACCCTTGTAGTATATGTATGATATATGATACTCATTTTACTCCATGAAATAATTAGGAGTCCTTAATGTTTTTATAAAGATTTGTAATTGTCATTAGTAATAATCGATTTACCATATTTTTTTATGATAGTAAAGTTTTTTGTTAATTACATAAATCTTTATTTCCCATTTTTTTATAACATAAGATATAGCTTAATGAATTTTGAAAATAAATTATTTTGCATAACCTTGGCTAAATAAGTTGCAAATGCATTTAAGAAGCCTTTTCTTAACTCGAATTTCACACTCATCTACTTCGTAAATTACAAATTTGTGTCGGGTAAACATATATATTTTTTATAAAGTTTTTTTCATTAAATCATTGAAAATTTTTATAATCCAATTGTTTTTATATTCATTATCATCATATGGTTATTATTCAAACAATTCCTGCATGCTTCTAATTAGCTTAATGATGCAAATGTATTTAGGGGGCATTCTCTTTACCCAGAACTATCATTATTCTACTTTATGAGTTGATAATTTGTTGTGCGTATACGTATTTATTTAATAAAAAATATATTTTTAAGCAAAGCCTGACGGAAAATTTTTTAATTTTATGAGAAGCAAGACTGTTACTAGACCTAAAGAAGTACTAACTTCTGTTGGCCAGGCCCCACGACTGCCACACCTGGTTTTTCACATAACATAGATTTCTTTGATATTTATCAACTTAATTCACAAGAAAAAGAAGAATGTCCACGACAGATCTATGAAAATGCTTGAAAGTGCATACTTTCCAACCTAGATTATTGTAATAAATATAAAAAAACATGAGTCTAGGAAAAAATTTAACCCTCTCAAGTGGTGAGAAGGTGGTAAAAAATGACTTCGAATTTTACAAGTCCAATTAATCGCAGAAGTAACTTTTGCTTAAGTAATTGGTTGAAAAATAACAAAGAACAAAATCGATGCCCACCGTAACATGTTTTATTAGAATTTTATAAGCCAAAGTTATCTACTGGCAAAAATTGGTCGCTGGAAAACCATACAAAACGGTTGGAATGACATCATTAGTGTAGAAGGATGATTATATTTATTACAATTATATTCATTCAAAAGACTATAAAAGATGGCTCCCTATTTTAACGAGTTTTATTCGATTCTCATAAACAAAAGTTAGCTACTGGTAAAAGCTGGTCGTTGGAAGACCGTACAGAAGGGTTAGAACGACTTTAATATTGTAAAGGGATGATTATAACTATTACAATAATATTTATTCAAAGCACTATAAAACGTGGCTCCCTGTTTTAACAAGATTTATTCGATTCTTATAAACGAAAGTTATCTACTGGTAAAAGCTATTCGTAGGAAATCCGTACAAAAAGGTTGCAATTGCTACACTGAGAAACAAATTTAGTTGAGTCAATGAAATAAATTTAGTTATTAAATATTTTGTTGATAAAAATTAATTTTGATTGAAGTAATATGCAAAGTTATTAAATCACTGAAATATTTAATTGGGATAAAAAAAATGATACCTAAGTTAAAAAAAAATAAATATTTTTTTAAAATAAAGAAAAATTTATTGTTTTGGTTAAAGTATTTGATTGATTTAATCAAATCAATTTCATTAAGGCAGCTGATAAAATTTTATAAAATATTTATTTGTAACAATAGAATATGTTTGTAAATTATCTATATATTTTGTTACAGTAATTAAATATTTATTTTAGTAAATCGTTTGTTAAATTTACAAAATCTTTTATAACAATAAAAAAATATTGGTCAATCATCAATATAATATTTGCTTGAATTAACGGTCATCCGATTAAGTTAAAGAAGCTTATATTGTAAATAAACGCTTCACTAAGTTAATAACATTGTCATTTAATTAATAATATATGTGATTGTATAAAAAAAAATATTTTGTTGTATATAACACATAAAATTTGATCAGCATTTCAATAAAAATTACAATTGATTTAAAGAAATAGGTTCCTTAAAATCAACAAATCCGATTTCAATGAATTTACAAAAAGAAAACCAATAAATTATTTTTTTTAAAGTCAAGAAAGGTGCAACGTAAAATTAGATATTAAAAAATTTTTAAAGAAATATTTATTAAACCGAATATATTTATTCTATTATTTCTATCAAGTTGTTATTGAAACAAGAATATAATTCACTTATTAAATTAAATATTATATTAACACTTCCATTAAATTACTTTAATGTTCAATAATGTATTGGATTATTTTAATGAAATATTTATTAAACCAAATATATTTATTTTATTATTTCTATCAAATTGTTATCGAATCAAGAATATATGTCACTGATTTAATTAAATATTGTATTAACACTTCTATTGAATTACTTTAATGTTTAATAATATATTTGATTATCTTAATGAAATATTTATTAAACCAAATATATTTATCCTATTATTTCTATCAAGTTATTATTGAAACAAGAATATATTTCATTGATTCAATTAAATATTATATTAACATTTCCATAAAATTACTTTAATGTTCAATAATATATTTGATTATCTCAATGAAATATTTATTCTACTAATTCTATCAAGTTTTGATTGACATAAGAATATATTTCACTATTTCAATTAAATATTACAATACTTCTACTAAATTACTTTGATGTTTAATAATATATTTAATTATCTTAATAAAATGTTTACTAATTCTAATGTATTTATTCTATTATTTTTATCAAATTTTGATTAAAAGAAGAATACATTACATTGATTTAATTAATTATTATATCACCTTTATTAAATTACTTTACTGTTCAATAATATATTTAATTATATTAATGAAATATTTAATAATGTCAAAATTATTGTTTTATTCTTTCAATAAATTTTGAATAATAACAAAATATATTTCATTGTTTTAAATAAATATTGTATGACATATTAAATTATTTCACTGGCCAATGAAATACCTAATCATTTTAATTCAATATTTAGTTGCTTTGATGAATGTGTTTTTTCTCTTTATGAAATATATGATTGATTCTATGAAATATCTCATTGTCTTTTACTCAAATAATTAATTAGATGCATTAAATTAATTAAATTTTTAATTGATTCAAATATTTGATTTATCTTGTTCTATAAAATTATTTTATTACTTTTATTATTTAATTATATTGCGTCTATGAAATCAGTGATTAATTAAATTAATTATTATTTTTAACAATTAAATATTTTATTATTTATGTCCCAATTAAATATTTTGTTGTATTAATTAATTTCTTTATCAGATCGATTAAATAATTATTTGATTATCTTAATGAAATATTTATTAAAACAAGCGGTTATTATTTGATAACATATTTACTAAATCAAATAAAATATAATGTTAAAATTAATATTTAATATTCTTGAAAAATATTTTTTTGTATAAGTTATCATCCTTTATACTCAAACAAACTCATGTTTTAAATACGTGTCTTGCTAAGTGAATAACTTAGCAAAATATGTACTAAAATTAATAAAAATTACAGAGAAATCTGATTAAATACTTGTTAAAATCAAGTAAATCCACTATTTGATTCATCTACATAATTTATTTCATTCAAATAAGACATATTTGAACTAAAAAAAACATTTATTGTTTTAACAAAATCATTTAGTTCGATGGTTTGATGATACAACCGCTTGGTGGCGTCGTTAATTTTCGATCTCCCAAGCGGTAAGAGGGCTTCTAAGTTGATATATAAGGAAGTTAAAAATCCAAGATAATACGTAAATTGTAATGCGAGCGAAATTTATGTTAGATTTACTGCGTGTGCGATCACTGTATAAAGCATACTAATGTTAGTATGTTAATAATTGTTATTCTTTACCATATAAATAAATGGAATCATATTCACATGTCCTTTAATGAGTCATCAATTCATTGATGTTAATAAATAAATGTAAATCACTGAAAGCAAATACTGTTGATTAAAGACAGTATTTGTTCGATTAAAATATCTATAAATCGAATTAATTAAATATTTCTTTACTTTGAAGGAATATTTTATTTGAGATAACCGAATAATTAATCAATTTTTTGTTAAGACAATGAATTAATTTTATTAAATCTTAAAATTTTATTAAATTTAAAATATTCAATAATTAAACTTTCATTTGAAAATATAAAATATTGAACTAATTTAATTTCAATATAGCATTAATATGATGAAATAATTAATTAGAAAAACAAATGGACATTTTAATTGATAATTTTTTTTATTAAAACAATGAATTAATTTTATTGAATCAATCTTCGCGACATTTAATAAGTCAAATATTTAATTGAAAATACAAAATATTATTTGATTTAATTTCAATATGTATATTAATGTAATGAAATAATCAATTAGAAAAACAAAGGGGCATTTTAATTGATAAAATTTTTTATAAAAACAATAAATTAATTTTATTGAATCAATCTTCGCGACATTTAGTAAGTCAAATATTTATTTGAAAATACAAAATATTATTTTTAATTAATATTTGTGATGTTTAGTAGAATCAAATATTTATTAAAAAAAATGAAATATTTATTTGACTCAATTAAAATATTTGTATTAATGTAACAAAATATTTTATGTGCCGCCCGCACCTAAGGGATTCCATTGATTCAATTAAGCCTTACTTAATCCAACTAAATTTTTTTCTCAGTGTATATTATTGTATGGGGATGTTCATAACTATTTATTTAAAGGAATATAAAACGTTGCTCTCTGTTTTAACAAGTTTTATTCGATTCTTATAAACAAAAGTTATCTACTGACAAAAGCTGATCGCTGGGAAACCGTACAAAAGGGTAGAAACGATATGATTATCGTAGGGGAATGATTATAACTATTACAATAATATTCATACAAGGACTATAAATGATGCCGGTAGATAACTTTTGTTCATAAGAATTGAATAAAACTTGTTAAAATAAAGAGCCACGTTTTATAATCCTTTAAATAAATATTATTGTAATATTTATAATTATCCCCCTACAATAATAAGCCTTTCCAACCCTTTGGTACGGTTTTTCGACGACCAGCTTTTGCCATCAGATAACTTTTGTTGATAGGGATTGAATAAAACTTATTAAAAAAGGAAGCTATCTTTTATTTTGTCCTAAATAAATATTATTGTAATAGTTATAATCATCCCCCTACAATAATAATGCCATTCCAACCCTTTGGTTCGGTTTCCCAGTGACCAGCTTTAGCCAGTTGATAACTTTTGCTCACAAAAATCGAATAAAACTTGTTAAAGCAGGGAGCTATCTTCTATAGTCCTTTAAATGAATATTATTGCAATAGTTATAATCATCCCCCTACAATAATCATATCATTCCTACCCTTTTGTACGGTTTCCCAGCGATCAGCTTTTGTCAGTAGATAACTTTTGTTTATAAGAATCGTGTAACATGGCAAAATTGCTATGTTACTTAAACCCCGCTTTTATAATACGATAGTATATGCGGCAGAAGGTAGACCTTAAATTCGCGCGCGGTTAAGAGAGAGACAACGCCGGTCAAGCTAAAGCCAACCCCAAGCCACTGATTATATCCGCGTGCACAGCACATCACGAAGCCATTAATATACAGTAAAGCTTAACCAATGTGCCTAGTCTACGCATAGCCTGACTCTAGCAGTCAAGTAGACGGAAAAGGCAAGTATAAAGTATAAGGTGGCGCGCATAGCGTGCCGCATGAAGAAGGAAAAGCATCCATCTTGAGATGCTCATTCCTTCTGCCGTTCGCCTACAGGTCGGTCGACGTGAAGTCTTTTTGTACTAGCGCAGCTAATTGTACAGAGCGAAACAAATTTTCGATAGCTCTCGTGATTGCGATTTCTATGGGAACAAGAGAGTATTTCTGGCGTGAGTGTGTGAAAGCATAAATGCTCTATTATAGCCTCGATTTATATTAAGCTTTACGATTAAGATACATCGTGATTTTTCCTTATTCTGTGCGCGTGTGTGCTGGTGACCACGTGCGCGGTATTAGTAAGTGCGCCCGTTTTTCTTTCTAGCTTCCGTTCAATTGTTCAATCCTGTAATTTGTTATGTAACTTTCCAGTAAGATACCCCATATAAATTTATTACGCGCATCGTTGGCTCTCTTTTCGCCACGTTGCTGTAATAGTAGCATAATTAGAATAACGTACGGAGTCGCGTCCGTTAACACGACTGGCGCCCTATTTAGTGTATAGCTAGTAGTTGTAAATTAATAAAATCCATAAATTTCTGATATTTCAGCTAAATTCTTTTTTTTTATGTTATGTGAATATTTTTAGTGTAAGAACCAAGTATACCTCTAGCTATACATTTAGCTAATCTTGTACGGTCACCTGATCCCCATGGCCGTTACAATCGAATAAACCTTGTTAAAGCAGGGAGCCATGGTTTATAGTCCTTCAAATAAATATTATTCTGATAGTTATAATCATCCTTCTACAATAATAATAACAATGCCGTTCCTACTCTTTTGTACGGTTCTCCAGCGATTAGCTGCTGTCAGTAGATAACTTTTGTTTATAAGAATCGAATAAAACTTGTCAAAACAGGGAGCCACCTTTTATAGTCCTTTGAATGAATATTATTCTAATAGTTATAATCATCCCCCTACAATAATAATGCCATTTCAACTCTTTTGCACGGTTTTTCGACGACCAATTTTTGCCAGTAGATAACTTTGATTTATAAGAATCAAATAAGACATGTTGCAGTAGGTATCGATTTCGTTCATCATTATTTTTCAACCAATAACTCATGCAGAAGTTACTTCAGGGATTAATTGGACTAGTAAACTCCAAAGTTTTTTTTACCACCTTCCCACCACTTGATAGAGTTAAATTTTTATTTAAATTCATGTGTTTTTCTACTTTTTACAATAATCTAGGTTAGAAAAGGTTGCACTCTCAAGGATTTTTACGGATTTGACTTGGGCATTCTTCTTTAAATTTGTTTTATGTATAGAATCATTTACAAACACATACCCTAAAGAGCCTAACCTCTCACATGCCAATGTTAAGCATCAACACGACATTGATTATTTGCAACTTCACAGAATTTGAGCTAATAATTAAATACACTATTCTTATTTTCGCATAAATAATTATAAATTTGTTTTTATAATTAAATACAATGAATTTCAGGAGAGCTTTAAATATAATTTGAACCTATTTTTTAAAATTAAAATTTTCGCAACCTCTACAATGGCGGCTATTTGCAAAATACTTCTTGTTGAAAGTTGGTGAAAAATACAAAAAAAAAATAAGTTTAACTTTTCATGCTTTTGCCTTTGTAAATGATTTGTTTAAAAATTTTTTTAAATTTCAAATAAGACAGTAACCATTAGCGGGCGCGTAGCGTGAGTGTTATTGGTCGTGCCTTATATGCAAAGAGCGAAGTTTTTTGCATGCCTTACATCGCTTCGTGATGCAAGGACCAAGGTGCGAGTTACAGCGTCTCTTTGGCTCGCTGTTACAAGCTAGCATAACTTATGTCAGATCGCTTATTATTTTCTTTAAACTTATAGCTTTTAATAAATGTCAAAATAAATTCCAATTACTTATACACTTGATGAAAAGGGTATTTTTCTAAATGTGTACCTCAAATGGCAGCGCAGCATATTTCACCACAGACGTAAGAGAATATCGAATCAAGCATTGAGTTTCGCATCATGATTATTTTGTTTTTTCATATACATTATTTATGCAAGATTCAAATGATAACAACTAAAATTTGTATTACGAAGATAATTTAAATTAACGATATTAGATTTTATATGATTATTAAGCTAAGAAATGAAAAATTTTATTTCGTAAAATTATAATTTGGATCACGAAAAAAGAAAATAATATTGTTTGTTTACTAAAATTATGTCATTAAGTAATAAGTAACGATGATGCGAAATTCGCTCCATGATTTAGAATTGTCTTATATCCTTTCCGCTAAGTGTACATATACAAAAATTGAAAAAAAAACACAGTTCTATACGAATCGTAATTATATCATTGTCATAACTATATTATATTAAATGTCAATCATAATAATGTATTATTAATAATTATAATAATATAACCACATCTAGAGTATTAAGTTAATATATTAATAATTAAAGTTAACTATTTTTTATTGTTATCAAAGCTAAGTAATTTTTCATTCCGTTTTCTTTTCTTCATTGCACAACTGTCACAAGATTTTATTTGTAAGAAATTTTTTAAATATATTAAATTACTTAAATCAAAGAGTCTTTATGAGCAAAATATTCGAGTTTAAGAGGAGGTCACGTATCTCTGTCCTTTTCTAATCGAAGAAATGATTTTTTTACAAAAACTAATAACTTTATCAAAAAATGAGAGAAAGCCGCATCTTGTAATCAAAAAAAGCAATATTTTCTTTGATAAGAAAAAATTAATTTTATTGCTTCGTTTTCAAGAAAACTTTGAAAAACTTAAATCACAGAGGTTAGGGTGGACAATTTGGTTTTTCAAGGTTTTCTTGAGAACGAAGCAATAAAATTAATTTCTTCTTATCGAAGAAAATATTGCTTTTTTTATTACGAGATGCGGCTTTCTCTTCATTTTTTGCTAAAGTTATTAGTTTCTGTAAAAAACTCAATTCTTTGATTAGAAAAGGACAGAGATACGTGACCTCCTCTTAAGGCAAATAACTTAGGATAATCTCCTGTTAAAAAAAATGTTATTTATAATATTATAAGTTTAAAATAATCATGCAATTTAGGAATTTTCCTTTTTCTATACCAAAATGAATTTATTACTTAACAATTATCTAATAGAAGTTACACAAATTTTCTAAAAATTATGTATCCTCAAATATATTTAAATAATTGCATATTCAGAAATAAATATCTTAATTATTATGATACGCAAATAGATTCTAAGATGTTTATGTAAATTCATCAATAATATAAATATTATTGTATTTATTTTTTCCTTTTGTTGCTTTTGATAAAGAAAAGCAACATCTTGAGCTTCATGTTGTCATGTTGTAAGACGTATCTTTCATTTTCACATTTATTAATTTGAACATACAATTATTGATCAATCAAGGAACTTGTAAAACTAAGCAGAATATAATATTAAGTAGTTCAAAAAGAGTCGAAATTCAAAATCAGCATTACGAAGACTGAATAACTCTGTGAAAATCATGAAATAATTACTCATTATTAAAGCAAACAGAAATCAGTATAAATACGAGACGACCACGAGGGACGGGGCTTACCTTCAAGCATATACTACTGAAGGAAGCCTCCAGATGGCAGCATGCGTTATAAGGCAAAAAGAGTAAAGGCTGCTATTGAGATATGCTATCTTTCTCGCGTCTGATTAGATTGACTGCTTCCGTTTCTTGCGAACAGACGTAACTAATCGAATAAGACGATAGAGAGATAGCATGTACTTTTATGGCAGCCTTTTCTCTCTCTTTGCCTCGTCATACTTTTGATAGCTGGAAGACTTTCTTCAATAGTATATGCTAAAAGAGGCTTACGTATAGGGATACTTAGAACATTTACATAAAACACTTTGCTGGGATTTCGCACTTTGATTATATACATTTTCGTCAATTTATTTTTTTCTTTCTCAGTAAGCACGCTAATTATATACGCACGTTAATTCATAAAATTATTATTTAAGTGTTAAATAAAGTTGTGATTTAAATATTATTTCAAGTGTCTATTTCAAGTTATTGCACTAATCTATTTGTATTCGAAACCTATCTACTTAACACAAAAGGTAAAGTAGACAATTCATATACTTTTATTAAAATATATACTTAAAAATGTCTTATAGTGGAAGCGATTATTTTTGACCAAATATTAGTAGAGCAATCCACCACTTGACATTCATATCCTCATTTTTATCTTTGATTTTCTAAATTATAATTTCATATACTTAAATCCATATAATCACATTATTTTAAATTACTACTACTATCATAATTTTGAATCTTAGCTCTGATGCATTAGACCATATTTTAGCTTTTATTATTAATTAATGTTTTAAACAGGGAATTCGGGCCTGATTTCTACGACGCTACAGCTTTCGAAAAGATTCAAGCTTAGTTTTTATTTTAAAAAAGTTTTAAGCTCCTAGCCATTAAGGCTGAAGAACTGAAGGCGTTTGAGAATCTAGTAACTTTTTGTAACTTCCTTAAACAGCCTATCACTAGGAAAATATTAAGCGTTGAAGTCTGAAAAATTGGCTTTTTTCATTTTTAAAAACGGTAAATGAAAACCCTGGCACTCGCCTGCTCAGATCATGTAAAAAAAAAAAACTTATTTATCTACAATAGGTCAAAAATTTTTGAAAACGTACTTAGATACAAAAGAAAACAGCAATATTATGGCATCACATTTTGTTTCTCTTAATAACAAAATGTGTTATTTTACAAACATTAAAAAGTTTTCATGAAAAAAATTCAAATATATTTATAAAATACACATTTAAAAATTATTTACCTATTCTACCTATTTTTAGTCGAGATGCTTTACATGTCTTCCGAATACCAAATGGTTGATTTAGATCAAAATTCTTTTCACTTTGTCTGGATGTTGAAACATTATACTTTTTTCTAAGATTTCCAATAGGGCTTTGACTTATTTTAGTATTTTCGTCACTTAACTCATTTTCGAGTAGACTCTAAAAACATAATAATATTATTGAAATTGTTAAAAAAATTGTAATTCTTTATATATTAAATAAATAAATTGATGACACATCAAACTTAAATACAGTACTTTTAATTATAAAATTAAAAATACCATATCTTAGGTCGGCAATTCAGCAGCATGATGGGGTACAGAATTCTAACATTCAAACTCGTTATTATAATACTCGGGAAATTATGAATCTTTCTTTGAAATAGATGACAAAAACAGTAACATTCAATGTTCACCTTCTACGAACTATAATTCCATGTAGAAAATGAACTTTGTCAATATTTTAGGTAGACCAAACATGTGATATAAAATTGAACTTATTTCTTATAAGAACAGAAGCTAAATCAATGAAATTATGTCTTTAAATTAAAGAAAAATTCCCTTCTAATATCTTATTTGAAATATCTACAATAAAGGGTCCAGCCAATTAATAGGATCTAGATTGCCCCGCTAGCTATTAAAAAATGAAAAACACCCTATTAATCTACATAAAAAATTACCCGTACAAAAAAGGTTATAGCACTTTTTATTGAACCATAATTTTAAAAACTATTAAAACGTATTTTTTCGTTTTTTTACGATATCTCTGGTTTAAGTGTATAACTACACTGAGAAAAAAACATAGTTGGCTTTACTACGTTAAAACCGATGAGCTTAACCAATGTACTGTTTCTCTCGTTTACTACGGTAACATAGTAAATACAACTAGATTCTCATGTACATCTTCATACAAGTAGCACATAATGAATAGATCTTAACCTCAAAATCTATATAATAAATTATACTATTAATTTGCATATTGTTATAATCTACAAACGAAAGTAGATAAAATAAGAATATTTAATTATAATAAAAGCCTAGAAGACTCAAAACGAGACTTTGAAGTCTTAAAACTTCGGTTAGTATATCTTGAAAAAAGTAAATAAAATACTAATAAGACTGTAGAAATTCCTACTACGTTCAATCTAGTAAATGCTACTAATATAAACGGTCAATTTGACTATATATTGAATACTAGAGTAACATGGTTATCGTTACTAGAGAACGCATTAGAGCCAACAATGTTTTTTTCTCAGTGTAAACGTGTAATACTGTTTTTTTTATAGGTTTGTGAAAATCTTACGAAATAGTATTCGCAAAAAAAATTGTTGGCCCGAAATTCGAATTTTATAAGCGTTTTGAATATTCAATATCGTTTTTTTAAACTAGGACAACATTAATCACCAAAATAATATGTTATTGATTTATATAAATACTATCACCATGAATTTTAATTAATTTGAATACTATCACCATAAATTTTCTCAGATCTATAAGAATAGTGTAGCAGGATACAGACCCTTTTAACAAAAATATGACAGAAAATATTTTTATAAATAGTTTTCTTAATATTTTTTTTAATTTCATTAAGTATATAACACTTCCTTTGTTAACTTTTAAAATAATTTTTTAGATTTGAGGCAATTTTTTTAGGCTGACACATCATTAGATAGTCCATAATATATTCGCTAAACATTAGTTAGATGCGTAGTATGGGTTTAATTTCTGAGGATAATATATTATTTGTTATTTTATAGTGCAATACTTTTAAAGTCGGTTTTTTCTAAAAATTTTTTCTAATTCTTTTTTCATTGTTGAAAAGTATTCAGGAAAAATGTTCAGAATACTTTTTTCAATTTGCAGAAGTATTCGAAAAAGTATTAAAATACTTACACATATACACATACAAATAAAGACATACCATACACAAATAAATCTGAAATTGGACATATACACATACACTACCCTCTAGTCACATTTGCCCACCCTACATGAAAATCGATAGAACTTTAAAGTTTTGTGGCTCAGTGAAAAATAGTCGTAATTAAAAAATTCCGACTGGGTGTTAAAAAGGGTTTAAAAACCTTTAATTTAAGCCGAGTTGAGCAAAAAAAAATTAAAAAATGCATGCCTTATGCGTAAAAAACTAGCTAAAAAATATTCATTTTTTTTGCCCCTATTCAAATGCCTGCCATTTTTGCGGATATTATCGAATCATAGAAAAACAAAATGGAGATAAAAGCTAAAGTAGTTACCTTCAAAATGAGCTATAGAAAGCTCATTTATGATCGATTTTACGGTAGTTATGGTCATTTTTTATGAAAAAAAAGATTTTTTTAAATAGCTATTATCTCAAAAAATACGCATGATATAAAAAAATTTTTAATAAAAAAGTTGTTTATTTTTGAGTCAAAAAAATAAATATTCAGGTTAAACTGAGAATCAGTAAAAAAAAGATTTTATTCATTTTTAATCCCATTGAAAAAAAATCCATTTATTTAATATTTATATTTTAATGAATTAAAAAAAAACTTTTCCTTCCGGATTTCAGTTGAATCTAAATATTTATATTTTTGACTCAAAAATAAACAATTTTTTCATTAAAAATTTTTTTATATCATGCGTATTTTTTGAGATAATAGCTATTTAAAAAAATCGTTTTTTTCATAAAAAATGACCACAACTACCGTAAGAATCGATCATAAATGAGCTTCCTATAGCTCATTTTGAAGGTGACTTCTTTAGCTTTTACCTCCATTTTGTTTTTCTATGATTCGATAATTTCCGCAAAAATGGCAGGCATTTGAATAAGAGCAAAAAAAATGGAATATTTTTAAGTTAGTTTTTTACGCATGAGGCATGAATTTTTTAATTTTTTTTTGCTCAACTTGGCTTAAATTGAAGGTTTTTAAACCCTTTTTAAAACCCAGTCGGAATTTTTTAATTACGACTATTTTTCACTCAGCCACAAAACTTTAAACTTTTATTGATTTTCATGTAGGGTGGGCAAATGTGGCTGGAGGGTAGTGTACATATACGAAATTACACATGCACATATACACATACAAATAAACACATACACACATTCACATACACACATATACATACACACACATACACATACATACGTACACACATACACATACACACATACACATACGTACACACACATAAACACACATATACACATATATATACACACATACGCATACACACATACACATACACATACATTAACTGATACACTTACAGATACACACACATTTACTTACTTGTATACACTTAAGAATACACTAATTAACATACCCACTTACACATACAAATAAAAATATACATGCATGCACACAGACGTACACATACACACATTCACAAACACACATACACACATACACACATATACATCCACCCATACACATACACACTTACACATTCACACATACACATTCACAAATACACACTTACACATTCACACATACACACAGATACACATGTACACATACTCATACACACATAGAGATACACACACATGCGTGACACACATGCCCATACGCACATATATATACACATATACACTCATACGCATACACACATACCCATGCTTATACGCATATGCACGTACGCCACAGTAATCCTCGAAATATCTTAACTATAAAGTCTTTGTTCCTTAAATTTTTTTTTTATATGATTTTAGTCACGTTAAGAATCAAATTTTAACACAAACCAAAATTGAAGAATGGAATTTTTATATTTATTTAAATTCTATTTTCATATTTGTTCTTTATGAAAAAATTTTATTGTTTATAATTTATGAACCCAATGTTTATAATGCCGTATTCGAATAAAATTATGAATTAATAACTTATTCTAAGCTAATATTATTGTTAGTGAATTCAGAAGCATTTAAAGCTATGTAACAATGTATGCGTAACGTTAAAATTAAGATTTTTTTCTGTAAAACATTATGCTCATAAAGACTATGAAAAATGATACTCTTATGAACTACTAAAAGACGTCATTTCAAGTAAATGTAACTAGAAAATACTCTCTATTAATATTCTATGAGAACGCTGCATGTACGTTTGGTATTTCAGTAATACCAAAAGTACATTTTCCCTGTTATGTCTCAAAGCTTTGACGGTGAATGTTAGACATTTGTTATCATGTTAGAGGATTTTCTTCAGATTAAGATCGTGTGAATCATAATTTAGAATACCGCCTGTTATAATGTTCACAAAAGGTCGATATTCTTAATCATACCTTACACGGTCGAAATCAAAAGAACCCTTTAAAAAAGTCTACATTTTCTATATAAGAGATTGTATTGAAGAAAATCGAGGCCTAGGTTTTTACAGCGAACAGGCTGTGGAAGTGGACGATTTTGATTTTTCTTCAACATGGGCTTATACAAAGTATCGTAAAATGATTTTTATTATGCAGATAAATTATTAAGAGCAGTCTTCAAATATGATTTACTCTTCGTTACTTTATTAAAAATTATGTATATGTTATCTGTATATATATATATATATATATATATATATATATATATATATATTGTGACGTCACAACTTGTTATTTAGACGATAACAAGTGTGTAACGCACTTTTCAATCGTACACGAATTTCTTATTCGTACACTTTTATTGTACTCACATTTATAGGTGAGGTTTTTGTTTAATAAACGAGTAAGCTGAGCTAAACCGTGCACCACAGAGACGCCATGCTCTGTAAGCTCGGGTTCGTATGCACCAGCTTACTCAAAGAATATTAGTTTTCGAAGATTCTTCCTGAAAAGAAAAGGATCAAGGAATTATGGCATGTAGGTTATTGGACCTCATGCATCATCAACTGCGCGAGATTTTACTTAAGTTCACGCGCTTTTAATTGTTTCTTGCAACAGCGTGAAAACTCCAAGCTATGCTTTGCTAGTCTCACGCTTCTGCAAGAGTTTAACTTTTAGGCTTTAGCCTTTTTACGAGAATTTAGTTAGACAAGTGTGGTAAATTAAACAAATACACACCACACTTAGTTACACTTTTTAATCACTCGCGATAATTATTCTATCACGGTTTAATTATTTGTAAAGTGTTATTCGCTCACTCACAGTTAGGAAGCTGCTCTTTCGGCAAACTTCTTCACCATCATTTGTGAGCGAATAACACAAAGAAAAGGCACTGACTCGGCAATTACATTTTGTTTAAATCTTTATTTCTGAAGAGATGACGCACGAGTGCCGAGCACAAGCTCTTCGTTAAGCAAGATGCTTCGCATTTTCAGCGCTTGCCGCTATATTCCTACTCTGCCGCATCAGAGTAGGGATATTATACATCAGAAAGTATACGCGTTACACTTAATAGTCGCTTGGCTGTCAAAATTAGGGGCGTAGCTGCGCGCTCGCGAACGCGCGTTCGGGTCTTTCCTATATCCCCTCTCGCCACTTATTACCATGATGCTTTTCTATATGAAAATCATCAAGTGAGGTCTCAATGCCCCCCGAAATGAAATGGCTTTTGTTAACAAAAATGCATTTCATTTCTAAAAATAAATGAAATCACTGTGATTTGAATGATTTAAGAGAAAAGCATCATGTTAATTTATTCATTGCTTAACTCTCCAGTTTTAATATTGATATACCTTTTTACTTTTTTCCATTTCTTTTGAATTTTTTAATTTAAAATTACATTACTTAATAAATTTTTGTACAAAATTGTATGTGGGCTAGGATGGGCCCCCCAAATAAAATTTATCGCTCATCATCCGTACTTTATTCCAAGTACATTTCTACTTTTTACTGTAAATTCATATTTTCATTCATTTTCATATTAAATAATAAGTGCTGATATGCGATCAATTTTATTTTTACACGCACACAGACAATTTTTACATGTAAATTTTAATTTAATTATTGAAATATAGTTTTTTATGACTTTAATTTTTCAATTATTTTAATAAAACTTTAATATAAATATCTTTTTTCAAAATTTACTCTATATTATATTATGTTTGTCTAGGCTCTTCTTTTACCTAAATGTGTTGATGCCATGCTCTTGAGGATTCTTCTTTTTCAGATATTTCTCTTCATTGATGCATTCATCGTTGATTAATATTTTATTTTTTGGTCCGCTGTGGCCATAACTTTTCTTGATCTGTAGCTTTGCTTCATTTATTGCTGAATTAGCTATTTTAACTTTATTTGTCATTTTAATATTTTTTATGCTCAACATAGGCCTTAAATCTGTTAATTTTGATGCTTTTTTACATAAGTTTACACCACGCATGTAGCATTTCTTTATACTTTCAATTAAAGCAAAAGAAGGTGTATTATTATTTTCTTTTACCCAATGTCTATATGATTTAGAAAATTCAGTAGCATTAGAATCTATTTGTTCAATTGGTTTTGGTGCTTTATTATCACCATTTTTATTATTTTCACAAAACTCATCTTTTGTGAGATTGTGTTTATTTAAATAATTTTTTGTATGAATGAAATTCATAATTTCTTCATTATTTTCGGTAACACATGTCTTCGAGTCAATCAGGCTCTCGTGTATTCCGATTTTTTTCATGTGAGCGTACTCACTGAGCTTTTGCTCATTATTTGTTAAAGTGACATATTCGTCTTTTAACATTGATAATAATTTGTTTTTATGCACTGTTTTCATGATCATTTTCAACATTTTATGGGTTTTTGAATTTGGTATTACCAAGTATACATTTTTTCTTTTATCAAAATTTTAATTTAACAATTTATGTTTTTCAAATCTCGTAGATTTGTTATTTTTGCCTTTTATTTTGGCACAATCTGCTTTCTTTGAAATTTTAATTACTTGTGTTTTTGGGGTATTAATTTTCGTTGTATCTCTGCCCCCCTCTGCATTTTGAAATACAACTTTATTCAGTTTTCCTGATTTTCTAAATTAGATTCTTTTTCGATGTTTATATTTAAAACATCTAAATCTTTAATGCTTTGTTTTAGCATTTTCTGACTTACAGGTGGTTTATGAATTTCGCGCTGTATGTCTCTATTTCTTTTCGATTTTTCTATTATTATTGTACTATTTACTTGTTCGTTTCTATTATATGGTTTTTTGTCTTCTTGTTTTTGATTATTATACGTGTAATTGTTTGCATTTTGTTCATGAAAATTTTCTTTTTGTTGTATATAATATTCTTCCTCTTGATCCTGTTGATTGTAGTTACTGTGATGGATTTTATCTTTTTTATGTTTGTCATCACTATCAAATTCTGCTAATATTTCAAACAGTGTATTTTTATTTTTATTTTGTGAGCATCTTATAGCTTGCTTGATGTTTCTGTCGAAATGCTTGCTGATTTTAATGGTCAATTCCTCTTCTGAATAATTTAATTGTAGTTCCTTTGCAAAACCAAATATTTGTGTAGCGTATGTTACTCGACTTATTTTGCTGTTTTCATAATACTGACCAAATTCTACTTTTCTATTGGTTGATCTTTGGATTTCTTCGTTCCAATAGCGCTCTAGAAATAGTTTCTTAAAATCTTCAACTGTTTCTACATCATCTTGGTAGATGTACCACCATGAATTAGCTTGTTTTTGCAGTATTGTCTGCAATAATTGTAATGTTTCCTTTTCATTTAATCCTTTTAAATCTATATATTGGTCCAATTCATTAAGGAATTTCATTGGCCTTTCATCAATACCACCTTCATATTTAGGCATGGGTATTTTCATTTTAGTGTTAGGAATTTCATTATTCTGTGTTTGTGTGTTGTTTCTATTTATTATTGCTTTAAGTTCTTCAATTCTTTCCTCTTGTTCTTGTACAGTTTCATTAATTTTTTGCGATAAGTTGTTTTGTACTTCATCAATAATTCTCTTATTTTCTTCTTTTAATTTTTTATTTTCCTTTATTAATTCGTTATTTTGTATTTGAAGAGTTTTGAATTCTAGTGTGATTGCTTGCATCCACTCATGTAATTTCGGATTAATCTTCTCTACTGTATCTTGATCTTCATGAAGTTCATTCATTATAACATCTGATTTACGCCTAGACATTTTTGCTTTTTATTTGTATTAAGAGAAACTAATATAATAATATAACTATATAACCAATCTATTTTTAAAAAATTTAAATGCTGTTATAAAAAAGAAAGAATAATTTTCTTGAATTTGAATTAATAAAAATGAAAATAATTTACGAGTTTTCTGTAAGTATCAAATGCTTGAATTGTTAAATTCAACAACTTTTACTCAATATTTAATTTCAAATTTAAGTCTCTGTAATGTTTATTTGTTTACAAGTATTGTAATGTTTAACCGTTGAGGTTAACAATTCAAACATTTATAACGCTTCTAATTTGTTTACTTGAATTTATTTGTTTTTGGAAATTGTCTGTGCTTTGTTTATTTATAATTAATGTTTAACACGTCAAATCGGTTATTGTGCGTAATTTCTTAACTAATTAACTCAACTTATTCAGCGCTTTCTCAAATTCATTTATTTAATTTCAAATAATTTAAATAAATAATTCTTTTGATTGTATATATGAACCTTCTATTATATTAAAAGTTTTCATTTGAGAGTCACTGACTAGGTTAAGAGTCACTATTTACTTTTATTTCAATCTTATAATTTTATTTTATTTCGCTTGTTAAATTTTATTCTCCTTATAATAGGCACATATCAACCAATTTGGTGCGTTTGTTTACATTCGCGTCTTTTCGCTTAAGCTTTTATGGCTTTGGTTACTTCCGATATTTGAAAGCAATTTGAAATTTGACGACTTTTATGTCGTTTCAAATTTTATACATGTATCATATAGTAATATTTAAATATTACTTTTCCCAAATTTTATTTATTTCAAATTACTTACAACTATCTTTTGCTAATTAAATTTTTCTTTTTCTTTTTATCATAATTTTCTGTATTTTTTATTTTATTCTTGTCTTTTACTTATTATTTCAATTTGTTTCTCTAAATCATTTAAATGTTCGACTTATCTCTAATAATTTCTCTATTATCTTGCTTTCATTACTTTTCATATCACTAACTATTGATTCTAAATCTTCGATTCGAGATTCTAATTTTTCGAATTTTAAGTACATCAGATTTATGCCGCTATTTTGTTTTTCTATATGAATTTTAACTGCTTCTAAAATCTTTATTAATTCTTTTTCTCTTAGTACTACAAAGTCTGTATTTTCATTATTTTTTATGTTTTTCTCTAATTTATTTTGTATTTTTTTAATAAGTTTTCTTTTTTTTCTTTTGTATTATTTGTTTTTTCTTTTGATTTTACAATGAAATCTGCTACTTTTAATTTTTTCTTTTGTTCATTTTCTTTTTGACTTTTTTCTTTTGATTTCAAAATGAAATCTGCTACTTTTAATTTTTTCTTTTGTTCATTTTCTTTTTGACTTTTTTCTTTTGATTTCAAAATGAAATCTACTACTTTTAATTTAGACATTTGCCTTACTTTATGTTTATTTGTAATCAAAGCCAACTATTAAATTCTATATTTATAATAACTTTACTTTATATATATTTCTCACGCTTATACAGTTTTTATAATTTATCACAATTTGTATCTTTTGATTCGCGTTTGTTTACACAAAGCTCCTAATTTACTCTAGCGTGAGTTATTTCTTACTTTGAGTGCCAGTTGTTTTACCGATACAATTTGGCTTTTAAGAAACAAAAAAAAATTTTGATTTTATAGATTACTCAGTCGTGAGTTTGAAATATACGTTGCGGGCGCCAGTTGTGACGTAGATATAATCTGGCTTTTACGATCACTCAAGAAAATTTCGTATTTCAATATAATTTATCTATTTAAAACTCTTTATCTAATTTTTAGGTTAACAAATGTGTTCGAGTTACGTGGGCGCCAGTTGTGACGTCACAACTTGTTATTTAGACGATAACAAGTGTGTAACGCACTTTTCAATCGTACACGAATTTCTTATTCGTACACTTTTATTGTACTCACATTTATAGGTGAGGTTTTTGTTTAATAAACGAGTAAGCTGAGCTAAACCGTGCACCACAGAGACGCCATGCTCTGTAAGCTCGGGTTCGTATGCACCAGCTTACTCAAAGAATATTAGTTTTCGAAGATTCTTCCTGAAAAGAAAAGGATCAAGGAATTATGGCATGTAGGTTATTGGACCTCATGCATCATCAACTGCGCGAGATTTTACTTAAGTTCACGCGCTTTTAATTGTTTCTTGCAACAGCGTGAAAACTCCAAGCTATGCTTTGCTAGTCTCACGCTTCTGCAAGAGTTTAACTTTTAGGCTTTAGCCTTTTTACGAGAATTTAGTTTGACAAGTGTGGTAAATTAAACAAATACACACCACACTTAGTTACACTTTTTAATCACTCGCGATAATTATTCTATCACGGTTTAATTATTTGTAAAGTGTTATTCGCTCACTCACAGTTAGGAAGCTGCTCTTTCGGCAAACTTCTTCACCATCATTTGTGAGCGAATAACACAAAGAAAAGGCACTGACTCGGCAATTACATTTTGTTTAAATCTTTATTTCTGAAGAGATGACGCACGAGTGCCGAGCACAAGCTCTTCGTTAAGCAAGATGCTTCGCATTTTCAGCGCTTGCCGCTATATTCCTACTCTGCCGCATCAGAGTAGGGATATTATACATCAGAAAGTATACGCGTTACACTTAATAGTCGCTTGGCTGTCAAAATTAGGGGCGTAGCTGCGCGCTCGCGAACGCGCGTTCGGGTCTTTCCTATATCCCCTCTCGCCACTTATTACCATGATGCTTTTCTATATGAAAATCATCAAGTGAGGTCTCAATATATATATATATATATATATATACATATATCTGCATCATTGGAATCATTTTATGAAACTCTGTACCAGCCCATATTGCTGGAAAATCATAATGAACCGCTTTTATAGCCTGTTTTCTGTAAAAACCTAGGCCCTGATTTTCTTTAATACAATCTTTTACATGGAAATTGTACTTTTGATGTTGCTTAAATATCAAAAATACAAACAGTGTTCTTATGGGATATTAATACAAAGTATTTTCTGATTATAATTACTTCAATAGACATCTTTACAAATTTAAAGACGTTGTAAATTGGCCTTATTACTTTATATATATATATATATATATATATATATATATATATATATATATATATATATATATATATATATATATATATATATAACGCATATAGACGACAGAAGGGAGCATCTAAATAATAGCACGATGGAAAGCAGACCACGCGAGTCAAATAGCTATGAGTGTGAACCCAAGATCGTTTGGCACACACGCGCGAATATCTAAAGCACGTATACTAATGTATTCAGCATAGATAGCAAGCAGCTTAACTCGAGTAGCTGAGCTTGGGTCCGTTAAGCATCGTTTGTCTCTCTCTCTTGCGGCACGCGCAGCGTACAGCAAGAGAGACGAAACTGAGCAGAGACGAAGGAAACGCCATTGCGTCATTCCTTCTGTCGTCAACGTAGAGTGTAGAGCCGTTACCATTTGCGTGCGACTTCGCTACTAATTCCATAGTTTTTTTATTTGAGGATATCTTAAGCTTTGGAGTAAGTGCGTGAGGCTATTTCATATTCTCAGTTCTTTTGGATAGCAAAGCCTCGTTTTGTTGTGAGATCAGTTTGCTAGTGCTAATAGGAATAATCTAATTTATTCAACATCGCGACGTGTGTGTCGGGCTATTACGTGCGCTTCCACTAGTTAAAAATTACCTTAGTGCTTTTCTTTTCGATTTATTGGGAGTATCCCTTTTAGCATATATATTTTTTGTACTGAATTTAATGTTCTAATCATTGCTTTTCGACGTGTTAATAGTAACGTGATCAGTACAAGCGGTGTTCCGTACGCTATACGCAGCTGGCGTCCATTTTGAGCATGCGTGCAACCATAGTGTAGTTAGTTAAATAAAGCTATTTTATTCATTTGATCAAACTACCTAATTTCCATCAATTCAAATTCCGTAAGACCCCCTGATCCCCAAGGTCGTCACAATTGGCGCAGCCAACGTACGGCCGACAAAAATTGCGTTAAAATTTTTGTCTAATACATGGGATCAGAAGAAATATATATATATATATATATATATATATATATATATATATATATATATATATATATATATATATATATATATATATATATATATACAACAAGAACTGTGCTGTAAACGAAAAAATGATAAAATAAAAACTGTGCTGTGAAAAAAAAACTGCTGTGAAAGACAATTGACCATGCCAGTAAAAAAGAAAATTTTTCTACTCATGCGTTTCCGCTTCGCCACGTGGTCGCCATTACGAACGACGCACACACGATGAGGCTAAAAAGAGGCGCTCTGACGGCCATTTTTGTTTTTGGCATCGCTTGGTATGAGGTAACCGCGACATTTATTTTGCAGCAACATTTTTTTAAAGTATATGCAGTAAGCAAGTAAATAAATTTCTGTTTTTGTGCTTAACGTTTTGCTTGCACATTTTTTATATATACACAGAGTATAATTTTTTAATTTGAGCGCGAGTCTCAAGCTGAATAATTCATTTAATAATATCGCTGCATTTGAATACACATACTTATAAATATATTTCTTGTATTGTTGCTTGTAATTGATATTGCTTGTATTACCTTTCAGCTCACTTCCCTCTAGCTTCATCATATTTTAGCACTATATTTCTTGCAACACCATGCTAAGCAAAGCTGTTTTTTTCTATATATAATATAATTGAATATCTTAAGCGTGCTGAACATTCTATATTCCTATTTGTGCTCGCGCGGAATATATCACTATCATGTGCTACCTTAGTGCGTGCTCATTCGTAGTCACCACAGAGCCGTTTGCATTTACACAATAGCTTACGCATAATTTTCTTTTGCTTTAGCGTGCATCTGGCTTTACTAAAATTTTAATTTTTAGCTCTTGAGTATTACGGGCGTGCTATGTAAAATTAATTGACTATTAGACAATTCTATTTATTATAAATAAATTTTTGTTTGAGCGATTGTGTAGGAAATTCTTATTTGAACCTCCTAAGATAGAATTTAATCATAGCATTGAGTATTAGTAATAAATTTTTTTTCGTGCGTACCCTTGTGTAGTGTAACAGCCTTTTATTGTAAATATTATAGGCCAACAGTTAAATGTAGAGCCCCTATGGATCTCTGAGCATGTATGTAGCAATGAAGTTTTTAAAGCAGCTGAGAAAATTGTGCAAATAGTAGACCGACTATTCGCGGAGCAGCTCTTTGAATACAGCGAGCGAGGAGTAAGCATGGCCGGAAGTATTCCGATGTTTAAAGAACGAGTGTTGCAATATGAGCTAAGACGACATCTCGGCGAAAGAGCCTCTGCTTGGAAAAAAATAATAGATGAGATGACATATGATTTGCGGCTAGAATTTAATAACTTCCCAACAGAGCAAAGCGCGTGCAATCAATTCGCTAATCCCTCGAGTAGCTTAGAAACCCTTATTTCTCCTAGCGGTAGCAACGCAACTATCCACCCACCGACCACATCCCCTCAAGCACGATCCACACAAGAGCCGACTATATCGAGAGCAATTAATTGGACAATTGATACCCAATATTCAGAGCCTATGGATTTGATGTCAACGGTACATCAAGAAAGCGTGCCACTGCGCGTGACCACGTGTAGCACTACTTCATGTCCTTTTTTTAGTACAACAAGCATATCTCTTCCTATAAAATCAATTTATAACCTCCCTACTGATACTGCAACGACGTACCATGGATGACATAATAGCGCACCAACTTTTGATTTTTATCCATACTTGTATCTCCCTCTTATCCTACTCCATGGAGTCATATCCCGTATATAACATCACCTTCTGGATATCTGCCCGTCTCACAACCTTCAATATAGCCGCCCCTTTTTTCAACCATTTCAGCGAATCTCATAAAGCAACCACCTGCACCAGAGCATACAAATTATGCTAATAGCTTCAGAGAACTGCAATGGTTGAATCAGAAAGAAGAGACTTGCAGAGCCCAGAAAAACGTATGCTGACCCCCTCCAGTTGCGGATGCATGCTTATTCTCCACTACGACTTGCACTAACGTAAAGCCATCTAACTTAAACGAGGCCGCTTTTATTTCTCCTCTCAAACTTGAAGATGCTCTGATGCATCAACACCCAATACCAGTGTTAGCATCAATTACTAGCAATCACCCTGTAACCCTTTCAGCTAACACTCCAATCAAGAGCAAGTGCATACAGAAAGGAAATCGTCGCCCCAAACCAAGAGCAAAGAGTAAAATTCGAAGAGCAAACCGAGCAAATAAAGCAAGAACTCGAAAAGTGCATAGCGTCGACAATTAGCTACGACACTCTAACCGGAGTACTGAGCCACACTTCTAAGCAAGCACTCTCGAAACAGAACTTACTGCATATCAGAAATAACTTTTAGCGAAAGCAGTTAGAGCCGTGCTTCAGGTGTAGTCGCTTAGGACACTGGTTGCGAGAATGATCTCAGCCTATTGGATGCTATGACTTTAGACAAATCAACGTCCGAATCCGCGACTCCACCCAGTGCCAAAAGAGCGAACAGGCAGAGCATAAAAAGATCGAGCAAGCAGACCAACAAAAGACCGTGCGAGCAGAGCATCAACCGGGCAAGCGAATCGAGCGTTCCCTGGACAAGCTAGCAGAGCAAAACAAGAGCAAGCGAGCAGAGCCAAATCAGAGCATGCGAGCAGAGCACGGCAAGAGCGAGCGGCAGAACAAAACAAGGGCAAGTGAGCAGAAACAGAACATAAGCAGCGCAAGCGAGCAGCAAGAGCATAAGCAAAGCAAGCGAGAAGAGCATAAGCAGAGCAAGCAAGCAGAGCTAAGCAGCGATATGTCTAGTAATGTTAGTAAGGCAATTTACGAGTTAAAAAGTAGTTATTGTAGCCTCGTTAGTGGTAATAGACACACTATTGACCAGCCCTACGATTTCCCGAATGTTAGCTAAGCAGAGTATATCTCTGCTACAGTGAACGAAAAAGCGACCCATCGACCCGAGCCCTCAATTCAACAAAACTCCTTTATACCATCATTAATATGCCTACCATCCTGCATCATATCTAGCTATTTCAAATCCTTATCAACCAAACTCCCGACTCATTCAGCTAATCCATTCATAAAGTAATTTTGTGTGTTTACTAAATTACTCCTTTTTTTTGCTATTTAATTATTCCTTATACACATTGTACAAACATTGCTAGCCATTCACACTTTTCTACCGACACATAAGCAAGTGCTAAATTTTATTTTTATGCATTACTATTAAGTAATTAAGAGTAACATCTATAAATAGAATATTTTTTTATGTATTCAGGAAATTTCTGCAAAATATTAATTATAAAATAATTAATCTTATAAAATAATGGTATGCATCGAAACATACCATCAGAGCGTCACCTTTCAGTGAGTAAACAGTTAAATTTTTATTTTTATTTATAATTTCATATTTTTGTTCATACAAAATGTAATTAAAATTTTTTTTGTGTGTGTGTATGAATGAAATACATGTAAGAGTGGGCTATAAGTGTTTTTATAAAAAGATATTAAGATAACTAGTTTTAAGATTTGTAACTTTTGTAAGCACGACACGGATAAGCCAGTCACGTCGTTTTAAATTAAGCTCCCTCATATACAGCGCGAAACACCTACATATTACAATCATTAACTTTAGCTGAAATACAACAGTCAGCAGATATAGCAAAAGAAGAATTTTATGAATACACATCACACCGCTGCGGATAACACCAATTATCTTAGTTTAAGTACTAATACTTTTTTTCTATACATGCATTTTCTTTTTTGTTTCAGCTTATGCTTTTTTTGCGTTTGACGCAAGTGTTCGGTTCCAACGTATACTTCCGTGTGGTGAGGGAGGATTGTAACATGACAAATTGGCCATATTACTTATACATATATATTTTTTTTTATAACGCATATAGACGACAAAAGGGAACATCTTAATAATAGTACGACGGAAAGGAAACCACGCCAGTCAAACATCTAGGAGTATAAACCCAAGATCGTTTGACACACACGCGCGAATATCTAAAGCAAGTAATTATTTAAACAAAGCTTTTGCACGATATTGTGTATGATAAAGTACAGCAAGTCTCAAATACAAGCACATAATTGTCTCTAACTTCAGACAATATATCACTTGCAACTATTGTTAAGAAGCGGCCGAACTATTTGTCTTTGTCTAATAATGTTTTTCATCATTTGTGTAAACACCATTGGCTGCAATACGAAAAAAGTGGCAGCTCTCGCTAGATACTAGTATATTGATTAAATTTCATAATAAAAACAAAATAATTTATTCATGTACGTTTTGAATAATATGAGACCTACCAAAAAAGATAGGTCATATTTTAGATTTTCAGTAGGTCTCTTATTATTCAAAACCCCATGATAAAATTATTTTGGTCTTATTATAAAATTTATCTATCATACTAGTATCTAGCAGGAGTTGCCAATTTTTTAGTATCACAGCCAATGGTATTTATATTAATGATGAAAAAAACTATTAGACAAGGACAGATAGTTCGGCCTGTTCTTAAACAATAATTTCTTATCTTTAGTTTAGAAGAGATAAATATAATTTTAAAATTCAACACTTCACTAACTGCCTTCATCACATGTTCTATAATTTAAAATAATTAAAAGCAAACTGTTTTTGAAATTAAATAATTCAATAATTTCAATTGATGTACTTAATTTAATTTCTCAAAAACAAAATTTCAAACAATTTTTTAATTTGTTCATAGATGTTATAGGTGATATCGACGGTGGCTACGAAAACTAACACAGATGAAAAGAGCCGCGAAAAAAAATACATCGGAATTATGCCGCGAAAAAAACACATTTCCAAAAGTGCGGCGAAAAAAACACATCTTCAAATGTACGGCGAAAAAAAAACACATCTCCTAAAGTGCGGCAAAAAAAAGCACATCTTCAAAAGTGCGGCAAAGAAAAAGACCTCTTGAAAACACGGTGAAAATTTTCAAAAAGGGTGTTTTTCTTCGCCGAACTTTTGAAGGTGTGTTTTTCTTCGCCGCACTTTTGAAGATGTGTTTTTTTTCCGTAGTCATTTACTTAGCTGTGATTGTTTTCGTAGCCACCATCGATATAAAATGTAACAAAAAAAAAAACGGTAGAAAATTGCCCCAGGAGGCTGTAAAGTTGGCCATAACAGCTTTTTTAATTCTCTGAAGCTATTATGTCCGGTCACCTTAAATAGGTTTACTCGGACATGTGTTTGTTTGGGATATTTCTTGTTGGTATTGTTAATTATTTTTTATTTTCAAAAGACTGCGGGATAGAGGAGCTTAATCACTTACCTTATCTTAACTGCTGGCTGCGTGGTCGAAAGCAAGGAGTCTGTTATGAAAATAACTTATATTTGAAGAGCGTAGTGCTCATCTCTGGTTGCCCGCTTGTTAACTGGTTTAATGATATTCATGTTCACAGAACTGGATCAATGATATTCATGTTCACAGAATTAAAAAAAATTTTTTTTTTTTGTATTTATTTTGTAATAATGATATTTATTTAAATTTATTATAAATGTTGTACAAAAAATCTCAACAAGTGAGTCGCGCGAGTTTACAGTGATAGATTGAAAAAACCTCGGTGCACTTTATTTATTATTGGTTTGATTGAAAAAAGAAAATAAGTTTTTTATTTTTTATTGTTAACACACCCTTTTTTTGTAAGTTGTATATAATTATGATTTATGTTAAAACGACTTGTTAAATTGAGCGCGCAATTGAGTTAAGTTGTTTCCCTTGTAATAGAATTTTTGAAGAAATAAAACGCGAGTTACAAGTGTTTTAATGTTATAATTCTATACTTGGTCTATGTGCAAGAAAAAAGAAGGTGCTACCCTTGTGAGGTCTAGCTGCGGACTGACTGACAATAAATCTTTTTTTGTTGCAAGATAGATGCGAATTTCGGAGAAAAAAAGAGACAAAAAATATAATAACTTGCTAAAACTTTAAAAGAGTCCCATTGGCCAATTCAGCCGTGAGAAGCTCTCCAAAGTCTCAGATTTTTTGACAGAGGATATTTTCTTATCGCGCCTAAAAATGCTGGATAGCATTCGCGCCTCGCTAACTGACTTGGTTTTACGAATATAAAGAGACTTAAAATTATTCCTTAATACTAACTATCCAATATAAAATTCATTTTATTTAATTTTTATTAATACATGTTTAAAAAATATATGTTATCGGGAAAATGAACTGCAAATATTGCATGTTTATATGCATGCATAATGTATATGCGTATACATAATTATATATACGTACGCACATATAACATATAAAAATTTGCTCGTTACGATGCTGATAATATTTCTGTGTTGGTTCCAGAGTTAGCGGTGTTATTTTTAGGTCGATATCAAAGATATTGGTATTGAATACTTCTATGTCAACGTAGCCTCCGTCGTTGATTGCCATGACGTTTCCTGCCACTATGCCTTTTTCGTTAAATTTTATTTTCCTAATATAGCCATATTCTTCTTCAGGGTTATTTAACGGGAATCGTACAGTCGTGGTTGCTAGAGCAGGTATTCTCTTAACGTGTTTTAAATTTACGAAAGGCAAGGTTTTGTCCTCGAAAATTAGTGCCTTTCGATAGAAATCGAGGCTTGCACCGTGCTGCTCACAGAAGTTTGAACCTATAATTGCTTCAGTTTCCATCGGACAATCATTGGCGACTATAATGACCTCTGTTGGGGATCCGTATATGTCAATGACACATGTACCAATCGAAGATATATCGGTTCCCGATATTCCTCTTAACAATGGTCGGTTCGATTCGTTAACCATTATGTCTCCGTTAAAAATGCCTATTTTAGCTATATTGGGCTGCGCACCTGAATCAACCATAGCTACAACGAAATTGTGTAGAAATTGTGGGGATTCCACGATGACGATTGGCGTTGTTTCTTCTAAGTTGACGGTGTAGATGTAAGTTCTGTTACAATCGTGTTCACTGGACGCGTTTTCTTGGTTGTCGCTCCAGGAGCGCCCTTCGCTGGAGCGTTCGTCTCGTTTTTTTGTTGATTCTCTTTGACCCATTTTAATTTACGGCACTCTTCCTTTACATGACCTCTACTTTTGCAATAGGCACATACATTTATCTAGTAATTGTTATTAAGACTTTTGTTTCTGTCATTTAATTGGTTAGTCTGGTTGTATCTCCCCTGATTAGATGTGGTTGCTCGTGGCCCATCCGGTTTTACAGCTGTTGCTTCGTTCTTATCTCGTCTGCTTTCATAAAGATTTTTATTTCTTTCGTTGATCTTATATCCATGCTTCAAGTTGTCCTTATCAATTTGCTTATCTACCGCGATTGCGTCGTCGAATATTTCGTTCAGAGTTAAGCTTGCTGGGTTTTAAAGCCTTTGCCTAAATTCCGGCGGTAAGCCGTCTCGAAATCCTTCGATTATATCTCCTTCGATTTCAGAAAGTTCGTCGCGAGTTAATTCATTGTTGATATCGAAACGTTTTCGATCGATAATAGCTTCTTTAAGGTCAACGATTCTTGTAATAAAATTAAGCAGTGACTCGTTCCTTCCCTTATAAATTTAGTCAAGCTTACCTCTTAGATTGTTTAGAGTTTCTGTGGGGGCAAAACAGATTTTAGTCTATCGACGAATTCGTCCAGTGTCTCGAAGTTATTGTGCTCGACTGCGATATATTCTTTGGCTTCGAGTTTATTTTTTACTAACTTTATTAACTCTCTCTCAAGGTGCTGAGGAACTATTTGAGTTGCACGTTTGCATGCTTTGACAAAAGGTATTAAGTTTGTTCCGTCAAATTTTGGTATGCTGTTTAAAGCCTCCTTTATGTAAATGCTTGGTGGCACTGTCGATGAATTCTGTGGTTCTGCTAGGTTATTATTGGGTCTTGATGCTAGGTCTGGTGGTAATCTTTGCTGTGCTTGCGGTACGGGGGACGTTGAGCGAGTTGCACGCATTCGATCTATGTCACGGCGCATTTTTGCTAATTGAGTTATCACGTCCTCTGTCGACTTCTCGGTTTCGTCTATTGGCTTTAACCTCGAATTCGTTTTATTTTGAGATCCCAAATCTGTTTTATTAGTTTGTGCTAAGGGAAAATTTGATACATTAGAGGCAGTGTCTGATATGATAATTTCAAGATTTTTGCGGCGTTTTCTTTCTTTTTCGAGTTCTTTTTCAAGCATTTGAACGCGTTCCTTTTCTACATTCAATGAGTCTATCGCGTCCTGCTTTAACCGTTTTGCCTTACTTAGGACTTTCTTCTCACGATTCTCAAGCACTTGTTCTAAATCCTTAATTCTTTGTTCGCGTTCTTTTAAGTTGTCAGCGTATAGCCTTAACTCCTCTTTGGTGAGCGGCAAATCTTTGTCGTCAATTCCTCCGGTAGCCATTTTATAAGATATTTAAAAATAGGCTATTGCTTGTGCAATGATTATTATAAATTGTTATTTATATATATAAAGATTGATTTCTTAGGTTAATTTAGAGGAAAGGGAGAAAAAAAATTTTTAAATAGAATACTCCTTACTTATAGAAGAAAAGGAAGCGCGATATAAGAACATTTTTTAATAGATAGTAATTAGATCATTTTCCGACTGCATATGTTGACCGGCTTGGTCAACTTGCAAGGGCGATAGTGGAGCTGGTGCGGGTTGTACTTCTTCGTGACTAAAATTGATTACAACGCGCTGTTGTTGCGGTTGTCGTATCCGGGGGGGAGTTATTAAATATTCAGCTGGCGTGTCGATTACATATGGGTTGACGACTAAACCCCTTTTTGGGCCGAGTTTCTTTCTCGGTAGCAGAAATTGTGGCTCTAGATCAATGTCGTTTTCTTTGACCCACCCTATAAACCGCGCTCTGGCCTCTCCTTGCAGACTTAGCTTATCTGCTGTTTGCCTTATCTTAGGGCCAAGGCCTCTCCTTTTATTATCTGTCATTTACTGGAGAAATAAGGAGGAAAGCAGAAAAAAAAGAAAAAAAAAGCAAAACCAAAAAGAAAGAAAAATGATTATTTGAAGAGAGGAAGAAAAGAAAAACGCTGCCAAGTGCTTTGGCGCAATGCTTTCTCATAGAGTACATTGAGTTAGAGTAATTTGATTTTATTTTTTTAAATACGATTTTAATTTAAATGTCCCTGTCCTCCGTATTCAAGGCTGTCTTAATATCTACGAAAACTATATGAATTTTATTCTTTCTTACTTTTACCATTTGCATCACGACGCTCTAAAATTAAAACTGCATTTATAAAATTAATTTTCTCATGCTTGTCTTCTTCATACTATAGCCAATAACTTGCATACAAATTTTGGAACATTTTCATCGAATAGTTTACAAAAAATACCAAATAATTGAAAAATAAAAATTGTTTTAAAATTTTCAAAACGCTTTAGCGTTACAACTACGCTAAGAGAACCAGTTTTAAAAAGTTCATTTTATTTAGACAATCGTAAATAATTTCTATACATAATTTTAAGCTACTTCATCGCGTAGTTTACGTAAAATACTGTAATGAACCGAGTTCATTACCAATCAATGTTAAAACAAAAATTTTATTTTAATTAAAATTAAAATGATAATAATAAAAGAAAGAAATAAGATGGATCAAGTACTAAATAAACGAACACAAGAAATAAATAACACGACGTAAGAAATTGAGATCAAGCAGTGGCTGAAGGAAACCAAAAAGAAACATAAGCTAAAGTCACAAGGTTTATTATAATTTTTTAAAAACAAAATATAAATAGGAACAACAATATTAATAAGAAATAAAAGCGAAAATAATCGCCATTAAATAATAATAAATAAACAAATACGAGGGATGAATAGTAACAAATCCAGTTGACCTCAATGAAATCAAGGCTCGGCGGCCGCATGAAACAGCAAAGGAAGGAGAAGTATAAGCTGAATAGCATGCTAAAAAAAGATACGGGCAGGTAGCAAGCTTAGAAACAGCAATAAGCCTGACAACGATGAACAGCTTCGCAGAAAAACGAAGTTAATTTAGGAGAGTATGAAAAGATTTCTGCAAAGCGGTAGGGGAATAAAGCGCAGTATGAAAACAGATAAGGCCGTTCCTGAAGAAAAATACAGAGTGGAGGGACATTAAAACCAATTTATGGGTTTAATTATACAAGTACTGCAAAACTTTATATATAATTATACATATGTACGCACATATAACAAAAAGGTAAAAAGAATTAAAATGAAAAATGATTTGTCATACATCCGTGATTATGCGGATGTAACAGAAGCATTCTATACATTTAACCAAAAAAAGTAATAAAATAAAAGTATTAGAGAATAGAAGAACCTACAATTTAGGTACTGCAGCGATTATTTTCGTCAATCAGTTATTGCAAAAAAGCCAAAAAATTATCGAAAATGGCTATTTCTTGGATATCAATTATTTATTGCAAAAATAATTTTTTTAATACTTTTAAACTTTTATAAGAAAGCCTTTAAGAATACGAACAGAAAGGGAGGTTGTAACAGCAAATTGGTTAATTTGTTGCTAATTATTCCCTATTATTTATCCCAACACGCATAATGTTTATTGCTATAATTTTTTTTTGTCTGAACATATTGAGTTGCATAAGGGCTAAAACTCTTCATGAAGGTTCAAATTTTCATATTTTGTTGAGAGCAAATATAGAAATTGAATTGCAATATTTTTTATAACGCTTTAAAAAAGAGGGTGTTTTTTTTATAAATGAATGAAGCTGGGGCTTTATTTACAACTTTTACGAATTCGCTATTTGAATATTCTTATAGCTGTGTTCAAAACGAAGATTTAAAAAAAAAAACTTTCTAAGGCCAATAGGAGCCGAGATAAGATTTTTTTTTTTAAATCACAGCCACTTATTTATTACAATTAAGAAACGATTCGAGCGTCATTTTTTAGTTGGAGACTTATATTTTAACGGCATGTCGGAGCTGCAGCAATTGAGTTTTGCTTTTTTTATTTTATCAATATCTTTTTAAATTCATAAATTAAACAAATATAATGACTCGTCCGCACTAAAGCTATATTAGTACAATAATTTCTGTTAAAATGAAAAATCATTTGGGCTTGTTATTTTTTTATGAGCTTTGATTGGAAATTAGATATTAAACTCGACAAACCTAACCTTAAAATACGATACATTGAAAGTTTTTATTATAACTTTGTATGTACAATATTTTGGTGGATTTCTTGGGTTGTCCGCACTAGAGTTTAATCTTACAAATTTTTTCTTTGTAGTAAAAGAACTCGATTAAACGCATCGTTTATTCATAAGTTAGGATTGGAAATATTATTAGAAGGCGGACAGCTTCGTCATGCTCTTAAGAATCTATGATTAGATTTTAAAAAATGCGACTCTTTATTATTAAAACTAAAATAATAACATACAAATAATAACGTCAATGTCGGAGTCGTGGTGGGGATGCTTATCTTTGCGCGTGAGGAAAGTTAACGAAGGACACCCTTCCAATAGAATTCGTAGAAATTAACTGTATCTCCGTAAATAATGGACCGATTTTGATTTTTTGGGGGTACCTTAAAAAATTATTAATATTGGTGCAAATAGTTTTTCAAAATAGTGTGTATTTAAGTTAAAAAAACTGTACCTAATACGGACACCTTAAACGCAAATGATTGTGTGGCTCACTTACACAATATTTTTGAACGGGCAATGTCTCATTTTAAAGCTTCTTCTTCTTCTTATTCTTCTTTTTCTTTAATTGGCCTTTCGATTTTTCATCATAGGCCATAATCAATTTTATTTTTTTAGTTATTTTTGCCCCGAGGGGACTTTTTATTATTAATTGCTTTCTCATAGAGAAAGCATTGTATCAATAAAAAAAATTTTTTTCTATTTTTTCATTAATTTGTACATATTTGAACTCGGTGAGTTGAAAAAAGTGGTTTCCAGAAAATGTCTGTATGTATGTGTGTGTGTGTGTGTGTGTGTGTGTGTGGATGTATGAATTCAGTTAGTAAACTGTATCTCGAGAACTACTCAATGGATTTGCTTCTAATTTTGCATGGAATTTAGTTTTGTGACTAACTTTCTGGGAAGCTATTGATAATTGGTTCTTCTAGCGTAGTTTTCATTTTAAAGTTTAAAAAAAAAAAAAAAAAATTCGATTTTTCGTTTTTTGTTTTTTTTTTTGTTTACTACTCGATCAATTTGCTTCAAAATTTGCATGCAATTTATTTGTGATTGCCCGGATAAAATAAATTTTTAAAAACTGATTTTCTTAGCTTAGTTTTAATTTTTGAGCATTTTGAAATTTAAAAAAAATGTTTCTATTTATTAGGCCAATAAAATCTTAGAAACTACTTGATGGATTTACGTCAAATTTTCCATACAATTCAATTTTTTGATGAATTGGTGCGGAAGCTATTGAGAATTGGTTTTCTGAGTAAGGTTTTTTTTTTGAATCATTTTAAGAATTTTAAAAAAATTTCGATTTTTCATTTTTTTTGTATTTTACGAAAACTACTCGAAGAATTTGTTTGAAAATTTGTAAGGGACTTAATTTTGACTGCCAAAAGTATAAAAAATTTTGTAAACTAATTTTCTTAGCGCACTTTTAATTTTAGAGCATTTTTAAAATTTTTTAAAAAATTTTTATTTTTAATTTTTTTCTATTTTACGAAAACCATTTGATAGATTTGCTCCGAAATTTGTATGCAATTAATTCGCTACTGTCTGAAGAAAGCAAGCTTCGGAAAACTAATTTTCTCAGTGCAGTTTTAATTTTAGAGCACTTTGAAAATTTTCAAAAAAAATTTTATTTTTCATTTATTTTCTTTTTTGCGTTAACCATACTATAAATTTTCTCCAAAATTTTTATACAATTAATTCGCTATTGTCTGAAAAAAAAAAGCTTTTGAAAACTAATTTTCTTAGCATGGTTACAATTTTAGAGGATTTCAAAGATTTAAAAAAAATTTCGATTCTTCTTTTCTTATTTTTTTTTATTCTACGTAAAGTACTCGATAGATTTGTTCTAAAAATTGCAGGGAAATCATCTGCGACTGCCAAAAGAAGGGAAATTTTCAAAAATTGATTTTCATAGTGTAGTTTTAATTTTAGAGCATTTTTAAAATTTTGAAAAAGAAATTTTGAAAAGAAAATGTTATTTATTTAACCAGATAGATCTCGAAAATTACTCGATGGATTTGCTTCAAATTTTGTATACCATCTATGTTTTTGTATAACTAGGCGGGAAGCTATTGAAAATTTGTATTCATAGTGTATTTTTTTTATAGAGCCATTTTAAGAATTTGAAAAAATTTTCGATTTTTAATTTTTTTTTTGTATTTTGCGTAAATTAATTGATGAATTTGCTTTGAAATTTCCATGGGAATAATTTGCATCTGCCAAAAGAAGGATAACTTTTATAAACCGATCTTTTTAGCGTAGTTTTCATTTTAGAAAATTAAAAAAATTTTCTTAAAAAATTTTCATATTTCAGTTTTTTTCCATTTTACGTAAAGTACTCGATAGAATTGCTCTAAAATTTGTATACAAGTTATTTGC
Source organism: Anastatus disparis (assembly GCA_017163975.1). Lineage (NCBI taxonomy): Eukaryota > Metazoa > Arthropoda > Insecta > Hymenoptera > Eupelmidae > Anastatus > Anastatus disparis. The sequence continues at coordinate 574,855 of JAFFSR010000113.1, forward strand.
TACTGTCTTTATAAACCAAGTTTAAAAAAAATAATTTTATTAGCGTAGCCTTTTGATCACTTCTTTTGATTTCTGAGTTACTCTTGAAAATTTATAATAGTACTACTGATTTAGATGTTGACTTGTATTATTACATTCGATAAAGTATTTAAATATAATCATTATTAAATATTATAAATTTAATTGTTTTTTAATAAATGGAAAAAATATTTGAAGAAGAAGAAGAAAATTAGAAGAAGAAGAAGAAAAAATTACAGATATTAATAATTACGAAGTTGAACAAGTAAAAAAAACGCTCACTCAAATATATCTATAATACATTTCTCTTTCTCGCGATTAACGTAATAATAAATCTATCAGTTTATTTTAATTATCATCTTGTTAATTTAATTACCGTCACTAAAATTGAAAACTTGGATTTACTAAGCTTCGTCGTGATAAAAAGATATCCACAAGATAATAAATCATTAACGTGAAAACGTAACTATATATTAAAAAATGAATTTTTCAATTATATTTTAATAAGTCAGAAAAGGTTTTGTAACATTTATAGGATATAATGTTATTGATGATAATACTTGTATTTCATTGGATAAAATGTAGTGGTTAACATTCAAATTAACCTTATTGAATTATAATTTTAGTGATACAGAAAGAGTACCAGCATCATGCCAATATGCACATTTATTGGCATTTACCTATTTAAAATTTAGTTAAAAAATCTCTATCAATGTTGAAAGCAATTTGTTGTAAAGTTGCTATAAACATGAACTGTATCGTTTTTCCAATAGAACAAATTTTTTTGTATTACTTGATGATTTAAAATAAATTATAAATGTTGAAAAAGCAAACAGCTAGCATATATGTTCGAAATTTATAAAGTACAATATGAGTAAATATTAATGTTAGACAATTTTTTAATATTAAAATCACATTTAAATAAATATAAAAAAATTAATGAAACTCAAAGAGCTCTATGAGAAAGCATTCCGCCAAAGCACTTGGCAGCGTTTTTTTTGTGTTGTTCCGAGGAACTCTCTATTTTGTGTTTCGTGTTCTTCGGGTTCTCTTCCCCACGGAAAGCTACAAAAATTGTTTTTCCCAATTTTCCCAGGGAGTCAAAACCCCGATCCACTAGGACGCAAGCCAGCTGCCTAAAGCAACTGAGTTACTTTTCGTTCTTTAACGACGGAGCTTGTAAGTGTGTTCATAAGAACAAAGCACATGCAACAGAGGTGCTTGCTTGAAAAACAGCCGCGAGCGGAATTCGATCCATGGTCCCCCGAGAATACTAATCCAATGCTCTTACCGACTGTGCCACAGACCGGCTCCATTTTAAAGCTAAAAGAAAGAACTTTGAAATGAGATATGATGAGTTTCATTACAATCAATATTTACGAAATCCGCGCGGATTTAACCTTTAGCCTGCGGGGGTGGTCGATTTATCGACCAGCAGTCAGGGTGGGGACTCTACCTGAAAAATCCAATGATCTCATGTATACATTTTGCACTTTATAAAAGGTCGTTTAGTACTAAAATTTTCCCGCAGTCAAAAGGTTAATAATAAAGAGTCGCATTTTTAAAAATCTAATCATAGATTCTTAAAATATAAGTCTTTAACTAAAAAATGACGCTTGAATCGTTTCTTAATTGTAATAAAAAAGTGGCTGTGATTAAAAAAAAAAAATCTTATCTCGGCTCCTATTGGCCTTAGAAAGTTTTTTTTTTAAATCTTCGTTTTGAACACAGCTATAAAAATATTCAAATAGCGAATTCGTAAAAGTTGTAAATAAAGCCCCAGCTTCATTCATTTATAAAAAAAACACCCTCTTTTTTAAAGCGTTGTAAAAAATATTTCAATTCAATTTTCTCATTTGCTCTTAAGAAGAGGCCGAACTATCTGTCCTTGTCTAATAGTGTTTTTCATCATTTATGTAAACACCATTGGCTGTTATATGAAAAAAATGGCAGCCCCCGCTAGGTGCTAGTATATTGGTTAAATTTTATCTTAAGAACAAAATAATTTAATCATGTAGTTTTTGAATAATATGAGACCTACCAAAAAAGAAAGTTTATATTTTAGATTTTCAGTAGGTCTTATATTATTAAAAAACAACGTGATAAAATTATTTTGTTCTTAATATAAAATCTATCCATTATACTAGTACCTAGCGGGGGCTATTATTTTTTTACTGTTACAACCAATCATGTTTATATAAATGATAAAAAACACTATTAGACACGGACAGATAGTTTTGCCTGATCTTAACGAAATATGAAAATTTTAACCTTCATGAATTGTTTAAGCCCTTATGCAATTCAATATGTTCAGCCAAAAAATAATTATAGCAATAAACATTATGCGTGTTGGAATAAACAATAGGGAATATCTCAGCAACAAATTAACCAATTTGCTGTTACAACATCTCTTTCTGTTAATATTCATAAAGGCTTCCTTTTAAAAGTTTAAAAATATATAAAAAATTATTTTTGCAATAAATAATCGATATCCAAGAAATTACTATTTTTGATGGTTTTTTGGCTTTTTTGCAATAACTAATTGATAAAAATAGTCGCAGCAGTACTCAAATTGTAGGTTTTTTTATTTTCTAATACTTTTATTAATTATTTTTTTTTCTTAAATGCATAGTTTGCTTCAGAGAATTAGAAAAACTGTTTTGGCCAACTTTACAACCTCCTGGAGCATTTTCTACCGTTTTTTTTTGGTTACATTTCATATAGGGTATGTTTTCTTATCACCCTCAACAATTTTATATAAGTTGCATTAAGCCCCTAATTAATGTCCTCAAAATGTCTCTATTGGTTGGACTATAATAAAATAAAAACATTATTGAACATTAATGAGTTCAATTTTTTATGATGGAATGTCTATGTGTATAAGCGTGTTTGTATGTGTATTTGTATACATGTGCATGTATATATCGACAGTGGCTTCGAAAAAAATCACAGCCATGAAATTGACTACGAAAAAAAACATATCTCTACAAGTGCAGCAAAAAAAAACACATCTCCAAAAGTGTGGCCAAAAAAAAACACATCTTTAAAAGTGCAGCCAAAAAAAACACATCTCCAAATGTGCAGCAAAAAAAACACATTTTCAAAAGCGTGGCGAAAAAAAACATATCTCCAAAAGTGCCGCGAAAAAAAAACACATCTTTAAAAGTGCAGCGAAGAAAAACACCCCTTGAAAACACGGTAAATATTTTCGAGGGCTGTTTTTTTCGTTGCATTCTTGAAGATATGTTTTTTCGCCATACATTTGGAGATGTGTTTTTTTTCGTCGCACTTTTGGAGATGTGTTTTTCCGTAGTCAATTACACAGCTGTGATTGTTTTCGTAGCCACCATTGATATATACATGCACATGTATAGAAATACACACATACACGCAGACACACATGCACATTCTATCATAAAAAATTGAACTTCTTAATTTTCAATAATGTTTTTATTTTGTTAACACTCCTTTAATAATTTAGATGAAGAATTTTCAATTTATTTTAAAGATTTTTTTCAAATTAATTCTTTAAACGTAGACAATCAAAACATGCTCTAAATATTTTCGAATTTGTATTTTAACATCTTCTAAATTATGTAAAATAAAATTAAAAATAAAATATTTATAATTTATTTTATATTATATTTTTGGAAAAGTTGCGTCATTTTTGGCTCGATAAAGCGACACGAAAAGTGATATAGAAAGTGACGCAAAAAGTGACTCAAAAAATGACGCAAAATATTGCATCAGAAGTTCCGTGATCATTTTCAGGAGGGAAACGCCCTGTAGTGTGGACAAAAGAAGCTGAGGATGCATTTGAAAAAAACTAAAAAAGAATTAGCAGAGATATCTTACTTAGGGTTTCCAGCAGAAAATGCAGAAGTAAGAGTCGTGGCGGATGCTTCGAATTTCGCGATGGGTGCGTCCATAGAGCAATCAGTAAATGACTCATGGCAACCATTAGCAAATTTTTCGAAGAAATTCACGCATGCGCAAAAAAACTATTGTGTTTTAGATAAAGAATTATCAGCTATATATAGAGCGCTCAAGTACGTCAAGTATTATCTCGATGAACGAGAGTTCAAGATCTATATTGACCACAAGCCGCTCATATACGCACTTGCACAGAATGCAGAAGATTGTCCCGCAATTTGCAGTAAAAAGTTGTCATATATAGCAGAATTAAATACGCAAATATGCTATTTACCTGGCCAGGATAATGCAGTAGCAGATTTGTTATCAAAGATAGAGGACGTAAGGTTTCCCACACTTTTCTCTTTAGAGGAGTTGGCAAGGAAGCCGCTCGAGGATGAGGAATTAAAAACCATTTAAGAATACCCAAGTCATCCTTTGAAACTAATTAGGCTGCAATGGAGAGCCGCAAAAACCTATTTGTATGTCGAGTTAGTGGACCAAGTTTTCCGCTCGTATGTCCCCAAGGAACTTAGGCAGGCTATTATCAACCTGTTTTACAATCGAAACTCACGTCCATTGGGCAAGGTAACAGCTAATCTGATTAAACAACAATATGTATGGTCCAAGATGAACCAAGAGATAGCAGCATGGTGCAAGTCATGTATTGATTGTCAAAAATAAAAAATCTCTCGCGAGAATAAATTTTTGCCTTTTAAGTTCACCGAGCCAGACGCTCGTTTTACTAATGTTCATGTGGATCTCGTGGGCCCTCTACCATCATGTGAAGGATACAGGTATATTCCATCAATGATAGACAGATTTTCAAGGTGGCCAGAGGCAGTTCCGCTGCAAGATGTATCCGCTCCCACAGTTGCACGCACTTTTCATGATAATTGGGTGGCGAGGTTTGGCGCACCCGTGATCATAACGAGTGATTAAGATTGGCCATTCAAGACGCAGTTGTTTGAACAACTATTAAATTATATTGGGTGTAAAAAAGTTAGGACAACACCATACCACCCAGCTTTTAACGGTATCGTTGAGAGATGGCACCGAGATCTTAAGGCCGAAATTATGTGTTACACGGACATTGCATAGTGGACCAGAGTTTTGCCTACCGTAATGCTTAGTCTGCGCACTCACCTAAAATTAGATACGGGGCGAGCCCAGCCAAATTTCTATATGGTACAACATTAACAGTACCAGGCGATCTTTGCGAGTTCCGTGAGATCAGTGCGAATTTCTGGTGGAATTTGAGGAGTATATAAGGCAAGTTAAGCCAGTACCTGCGGCACAACATTGTGCAATCGAGCCATTTGTCTTTAAGGAACTGAGCTGCTGCATCCACGTTTATCAAGAGGAAAAGCGGTTAAACCACCCCTCACGTATTCATATACAGGACCTTACAAAGCTATATCGAGGCAAGATGGTGGTAGGAATTACACCATAGAAAAAAATGGTAGAAACGTAGTTGTATCGACCGATTGATTAAAACCGGCTTTCTTCTTAAGAAGCGAGGAACAGTTGACTCCGGTCGAGCAGCCAGTGCAAGAGAATGCACGAGATTAAGAGCACTTGCTTACACCGCCATCAAACAACAATAATCCCTTGCAAAACTCGGCAAAAGATGAACAAACGCTGGTCGAGATGGAAGTCCACCGTAGCGCAGATGTGCAAAGCGCAGTTGAAGAGTGGTTAAATAAAGTCTGGGATGAAGTAAACGAGGCAACTCTGGCTGAAATAGACCAGCAAAATCGTCATTTAGATAAACCGACAATGTTCAGTCAGCCAGATACTGCCAATATTGCACAGAGTGACGAAGGCAGGAGCATTGAAAACCCAAATACGGTTCCTCAAAGACCAAAGAAGGATGAATTTATACCTAACATTTTAAGAAGAAGAAAAAGAACCGATAGCATTCTTAAAAAGGACTATAAAGAAACAGCGGCTAGGAAAGTAATTAGGTTCGATGTTAGCGTTAATGTAGGAAACGATGCTCTGTCCGCTTTCGTAAATAGGTTTAAGTATCGTAAGAAAGTAAAGAATGATGAAGTATGAGTCAGGATGTAACACTAATTATATTACATTAATTTATTTTTTTTTCTCTTTTTAATTTTTATATGTATATATGTGAGGACACGTACGTGTGTTCCCACATATATACACATATTCCCGTATTGCGCTTGCGCGAACCGGCTTCACAGCCGAAGAAGACGAAGCATCCATGTTGCGGAGTTAGTAGCGTTTGAACTCACAGTGAAACAAGTTCAGCGCAGTCGCTTGTTGAATAAAAATTATCCCCATATTGGTGACTGGACGTGAGAGGAGGAAACAACGTCTTTATTAAATTCCCATATTGGACAGGACCTCAAAGGGAAGAAGCGTCGGTAGCGGCCATTGTGACTACCGAATAAATTTCATCATCTTTCTTCAAGCACTGCTTTTCCATCGCTGCCTTGTTCATCGCTGCTCATCGTCTCCACCATCTTCGAGGCATCAATTTCAGCAACATCGAGTCTACTTCTCAAGTAATCTATCACAAGGTATTTATTTAGTGCACGCGTGTTAAAATTGCTCCATCGCGTGCCGTTACCTGTGATTTGCGCGTAAAACTAAATTTCAACCGAATATAGTATTTTTCTTTTCCTTCTCACGTTAAAAGTGCAGTAAATGTAGTAGAAATATAACAGTAAGCGCACTTAAAGAAAATTGAGAAGATTTGATAATCAATCTTATCGGGCGTCCATGTTAGCGTCGCATTTATACAAATATAAAAATACGGTTGCGCAAGAGAGATAGTAGATGTTGTTGTTGCCTTTTCGGTTAATTGGTCGCGTTATACAAAGTTTTTATACACGTGACATAACCGTTAACGAAAATGCTAGAATTTTGGATTTCAAAATGGCGACTTCCGGGACGCCACGTGCCTTTGCTGATCAAGAAAAGTGTTGGCCTTGGAGCGAACATTCTAGACGGCTGCGGTTGGTTGTTATAATAACTTTGGAATAAAATTATTTTTCCTATAAGAATTTTAATTAAACTACTTTTTCTGTTTTCTTTTCTTTTTCTGATTTTTTGATTTTTTATATAAAGTTTTTTCAGTTTAAGTTATTAAAATTAGTTTTTCATATCAAGTAAATTTTATATTTTCAGAAAATTTTATACTATTTTTAGTAAATTTTACATTTTTAGTTAATTTTATATTGTGAGAAAATTTCTCATGTCTTTTTATTAGTAAAATTTTCTAATGCGTTTGCAACCAATTGGCAGCAGGGAACGCGAAGAGTTTGACCTGTTTTTCTGTGTGTAGTAAACGATTTTTTTTATGATTGTTGTAATTTACCGTTATTATTTTTCTTAACGTGCTCTGAATGAAACAGGCAGGCTCTTCTTCTCGCCTTCCCGTTAAGACGTAGCGTGCTGCCGGTCGTTAGCTTTTCATATTTTAGCTAGATTGAATGTACGTATCGTTTGTGATACTTTATTGTTATTAATCACAGCCAGCAAAAATTGGACCAAGGGCTAAATTCCTTTTAACATTTTTGTTTTTTAATCCAAATGTTTGACTGTTGCTGTTGAGCTTCGCTGGTCGGTTGCGCTGGCATTCGAGGTGACGACCTTGTCCGCTGGTGTGAATCGTATTGGTGGGTTTGGCAGTTTGTCAGATATTTGTAATTTTTGTATGTAACCGTAGTGATCATTTTGATTTATTAAAATTAATGTAAATAGTATTGGTCCAGAGTTTGCTTGACGGCCTCTTTGTGAGTGTTTGTGCGCTGGAGCGCGTGTTAAAGAATTGTGGAATGGTGATTCAGACCAACTGTTAGTGTGGTTACTGAACGCAAGTATGAGAAAAGCGTTTACAACATCTAATTCGTTAAGAATTTGAAACCCATAAATCACACCACACTGTTGAGCGAGTTAAAATATTTTTAATGTGGCTTTGCTTAAAATCAAGGTATTTTCCACCAAATTAGATGGTTTAGGGAAATTTTTAGTCACTATTAGCTAAATTTGTCTGTTAGAAGCTTTCTAACTAATTGTCATTTCCTGCTGCTGGCAAGTTCTGTCCAAAAATGGGGCTGAAAGCTTATTTTGCACATCAGAGGTATGATCAGCCACTGAATTGTGCACATCCTCAAATTTGTGCACGTGTGCCATATCAATGCCCACGTTGTACAAGCAATTAGGAACGCTTTTCCAGACTTGCTATTGCTTCAGGCTATATGTAATTGTCATCATGTAACTTCTTGATGTAGTTAGTAACATCTGAGTGTAAATTTTAACACTAGTAGCGTTAGCAGACATTTGATTCCCTAGAGCTATTAAGTATAGTTTCCAGTTTTAAATTTTAGTATTTTTAGCAAGAAATGTGCTTAAACTTATATAGACCATATTTTACATCTTTTATTATAACTAAGTCGAGATATTCTTTTGACTATTAGAATATTTTCCACGTGTCTTTTAAGGGTCCAAACTTAACCCTCTTGCACATTGGATATCTTTAGCCAATTTCTTAACTCAGTGTAATTTTTAAGGTCACCTTGACACATTTACACTCTGAGTAATTATAACTTTTGCTAGGTTGCTGTTTATTACAAGCCATTAGCAATTATTTCGCACCTTTTGCATGGCAAAGCGAATTTTTGGCTTATTTTAGGATAGCTACCACCTTTTTCTTCTTTAGTCTTCTCATTTCATTTGTCTAACGGACATGAGCTTTATCCGACTTACTTCTTATAAAGATTGGTCAAATTCTGGAAACCTTTAAATCTTTAAATTCATTCAGGGCAGCAATTGCATCATTAGTTTTGTTACAACACCTTTTGTTAGACCCTCAAGTAATTTTTGTAATTTTGTTATATCAAACTAGTTATTTTCGGATTAGCATTTTACTGTTCTTTTGTCGCCAATTTAGCGAGACTGAACGGGTGCCCGATATATGGTATATTTGGACACTTTTTATAATGGTGTCTATATTTTCCATGGCTGATAGCCTTTAACTCTTTTGAGTCGATTTTTTGCACACTCGATGAGACATCGTGCATTTGCCCAGGATTTTGGTCAAAGGGCATTGCAGACCTATCTTGGATATAGTGACTATCAGTCACCTGCAGCCATTTTACGACCACGATAGGTGTGGTTGATTGATGTGACCTAACCATTAATGTGGTACTCCTGAGTATTTAAAAAGGCTAAGATATTGGCGGACAAAAAATATCCGGTATCCTGCACTGACTACTACAAGAGCGCTTGGCTTTTCCTTCATTTGGACACATGCTGTTCATGTAGGTTTCGCAATGTTAATTTTATTTGGTTCATTTTTCTAGTTTGATTCGTGTAACATTTTGAGGAGTCGTATATTAAAGCATTTCTTAAGCAACCTCTCAGACGCTTATACATTTGATGCAAGAGTTGTTTAGAATTTAATTACTCGCTATAACATCGGTTTGACATCATGAATGCGTCACCCGCTCACATTTATTTGACTTCGCTTATTTAGCGTTAATTGACAGATAGCTTCTTCTTGCTAATTTCTGTTAAAATCTTTTTATACCTGTAGTACGACAAATCATTAAGCTTATTTTGTCTTTATTAGTGATGTGTAGCATATGATGATAGGTATTGCTTTATTTTCCTTAATATGTAATCCTCGCATCTTCTTTTCTGCATATCCAGTTTAGTCATCTGACTTTAGTTGCGGAAATGAACATAATTTTATGGACAAGCTAGTCAATCTTTTAACGTATTTAAAAGTATTGAATTGGTGTTAAAGCACATTGTAGTGTTTATTATAATATTTGCAATTGTTTTTATTGTCCAATTAATTGTATTTATGTCATTTCCATTTACCATCTCTTACTGGAAGAGTTTTTCCATCAATTAGGCAGATAGTTACTTCATCTAGCCTAGGCCTTGATCATTTGTCGCGCTCGTAAACATTTGTGTTTTTACTGACCTAACGCTAGAAAATCTAACGCAGTTAACTTGAGGAACGCACCTCAGAGATTGTTATGTTTGCGAATATATAAATGTTATGCAATTTTTATTGGCATTAATTTTTTTGTGTATATTAAAGCGCATATTTTTATATTTTTCTATGAGAATGTTTAGAAAATTGCAGCGTTGATCACGACGATCAAATTACATTTTATTTAATGTAAAATATTGTAATTACCTTTTCTTTTTGGTTTTTATAGTCAAGCGACTGAAAATATATTTTTTAAGTATTCTATGTAATTAACTAGTCAAAATAGTACTAGTCTCATTCATGTAAAAAGCGTTAGTATAACTAACCGTAATCTTCAGTATTTATGTACTTTGAAGAAACTTTTCAATACATTTTAGCATTATTTTCTCGTAAATTAAGTGCTATTAAGTGTTGACTATTCTTGTAATGTAACTTCAGATATTTAAGACTGATTATTGGTAATAGAATAAATTGATATATTTTTGGATAAATATCCTTTGATTTCATAGTCTATGATATTAAAATATGTATTACCGCTTCATGGAATGCAATATATGTAATATCGCCTTATCAATGGTATGGATTGTAAGCGTATGTTTATTAAGCCTTACTTAAATGCAACGCGTTTAAACATAATTTTGTATGTATCGCCAAAATGTTTTTTAAAATACTGTATTCCCCGCGTTGGCATTTAAGGGGGAGTGTGTGGGGACACGTACGTGTGTTCCCGTATTGCGTTTGTGCGAACCGGCTTCACAGCCGAAGAAGACGAAGCATCATTGTTGCGGAGTTATTAGCGTTTGAACTCACAGTGAAACAAGTTTAGCGCAGTCGCTTGTTAAATAAAAAGAATTAACATCTATTTCTTTTGTTGTAGTTCTTCTTCCTTTCCTTCACGCATTCCTGGTTTATTGGGGCTAGGATTTATTATAATAATTGGAGTCAGATTTCACGTCTTTATTTATCCCCATATATATGCTATTTATTATGCGTATTAAGAGAAGATCATGTATCTCTGTCCTTTTCTAATTAAATAATTAATTTTTAACAAAACTAATAACTTTAGCAAAAAATTAAAAAAAAGCCACATCTCTTATCAGGAAAAGCTAAATTTTTTTAAATCAATTTTTTGCACTTGAAAAGGGTTATCATAAATATGACTAAAACGTTGTATGATTAACCAGCAATAAAAAGTATTATTGACAGTTAATAGTTGTTTGTATCATTATTAAAGGAATTATTTACACTGTCGTTAAACTCTACTAATGAATAATAAAGCTAAATTTTCTTTAATAAAAAAAAATTAATTTTGTTGCTTAGATTTCAAGAAAACCTTGAAAAACTAAATTGTTTACCCTCGTGTTTCAAGTTTTTCAAGGTTTTCTTGGAAACGAAGCGACAAAATTAATTCTTTCTCATCAATGAAGATATTGCTTTTTTTTATACGAAATGCGGCTTTCTCTTCATTTTTTGCTAAAATTGTTAGTTTTTGTAATAAAATCAATTCTTTGATTAGAAAAGAACAAATATACTCGACCTCCTCTTAATGTTCATTTTTTTCATTTTTATTTAGGTAGCTTTGGTGTATTTCTAGTAAACTTTGGTGGTCTTTCTTTCTCAGCGTGAGTACAAGAATGAGTGTGACATACGTCAGACATGTATGACGTGCAAGCACATTTTATATAATATTATATAATTCTCTCAAAATGTGATATTTAGTTTTTCATCGTTAGCAATAATGCAATATTATTATCTTGCGCATTAAGTGCGAATAACATGTGCTTGCTCAGAGTGTGATGATATTGTAAAGACTGAGTGTACTAAACGCATTAATATTATAATTAAAACTGTTAAGTTACTGTAAAAATTTATTTTAAAAAATCTGAGCGTATTAATAACAAAAAATAACGACTAAAAATGTATTGAAAATTGAATGTTTACACATGTAGTGTATTGTCAAAAGTTTGAGTGCATTTAACGCATATAAGTGATAAGTAAATTGTAAAAGTCATTGTTATTAAGATTTATGAGGAATAAAATGTTGTACACTTGGCGAAAAGGATATTTTTCCGAATGTTAACCTTAAATGACAACATTGCATATTTTATCACAAATAATTACAAATCATGAAACTAATTTAGCATCATCGTTACTTATTACTTAATTACATATTTGTAGTAAAAAAAATATTACTTTTTATTTCACGATCTAAATTATAATTTCATGAAATAAGATTTTTATTTCTTAGCTTAATAATCATATAAAATCTAATATTGTTAATTTAAATTATCTTCGTAATACAAATTATAGTTGTTATCATTTGAATCTTGCATAAATAATGTATATGAAAAAAAAATAATCATGATGCGAAACTCAATGCATGCTTCGAAATTTTCTTACGTCTGTGGTAAAATATGCAGCGCTGCCATTTGAAGTACACATTCGGAAAAATATCCTTTCCACCGAGTGTATATCTAAATTGTTAAATAAATGCAAAACGCGCTAAACGCATACACTGAGAAAAAAATTTAGTTGAGTCAATGAAATAAATTTAGTTAATAAATATTTTGTTGATAAAAATTAATTTTGATTGAAGTAATATGCAAAGTTATTAAATCACTGAAATATTTAATTGGGATAAAAAAAATGATACCTAAGTTAAAAATAAATAAATATTTTTTTAAAATAAAGAAAAATTTATTGTTTTGGTTAAAGTATTTGATTGATTTAATCAAATCAATTTCATTAAGGCAGCTGATAAAATTTTATGAAATATTTATTTGTAACAATAGAATATGTTTGTAAATTATCTATATATTTTGTTACAGTAATTAAATATTTATTTTAGTAAATCGTTTGTTAAATTTACAAAATCTTTTATAACAATAAAAAAATATTGGTCAATCATCAATATAATATTTGCTTGAATTAACGGTCATCCGATTAAGTTAAAGAAGCTTATATTGTAAATAAACGCTTCACTAAGTTAATAACATTGTCATTTAATTAATAATATATGTGATTGTATAAAAAAAATATTTTGTTATGTATAACACATAAAATTTGATCAGCATTTCAATAAAAATTACAATTAATTTAAAGAAATAGGTTCTTTAAAATCAACAAATCCGATTTCAATGAATTCACAAAAAGAAAACCAATAAATTATTTTTTTAAAGTCAAGAAAGGTGCAACGTAAAATCAGATATTAAATTTTTTTTAAAGAAATATTTATTAAACTGAATATATTGATTTTATTATTTCTATCAAGTTGTTATTGAAACAAGAATATAATTCACTGATTTAATTAAATATTATATTAACACTTCCATTAAATTACTTTAAATGTTCAATAATGTATTAGATTATCTTAATAAAATATTTATTTAACGAAATATATTTATTTTATTATTTCTATCAAATTGTTATTGAATCAAGAATATATGTCACTGATTTAATTAAATATTGTATTAACACTTCTATTGAATTACTTTAATGTTTAATAATATATTTGATTATCTCAATGAAATATTCATTAAACCAAATATATTTATTCTATTAATTCTATCAAGTTTTGATTGACATAAGAATATATTTCACTAATTCAATTAAATATTATAATACTTCTATTAAATTACTTTGATGTTTAATAATATATTTAATTATCTTAATAAAATGTTTACTAATTCTAACGTATTTTTATCAAATTTTGATTAAAAGAAGAATATATTACATTGATTTAATTAATTATTATATCACCTCTATTAAATTACTTTACTGTTCAATAATATATTTAATAATGTCAAAATTATTGTTTTATTCTTTCAATAAATTTTGAATAGTAACAAAAAGATATTTCATTGTTTTAAATAAATATTGTATGACTTATATTAAATTATTTCACCGGCCAATGAAATATCTAATCATTTTAATAATTTATATTGCGTCTATGAAATCAGTGATTAATTGAATTAATTATTATTTTTAACAATTGAATATTTTATTATTTACGTCCCAATTAAATATTTTATTATTTATGTCCCAATTAAATATTTTGTTGTATTAATTAATTTCTTCATCAGATCGATTAAATAATTATTTGGTTATCTTAATGAAATATTTATTGGAACAAGCAGTTATTATTTAATAACATATTTACTAAATCAAATGAAATATAATGTTAAAATTAATATTTAATATTATTGAAAAATATTTTTTTGTATAAGTTATCATCCTTTATACTCAAACAAACTCATGTTTTAAATACGTGTCTTGCTAAGTGAATAACTTAGCAAAATATGTACTAAAGTTAATAAAAATTACAGAGAAATCTGATTAAATACTTGTTAAAATCAAGTAAATCCACTATTTGATTCAACTACATAATTTATTTCATTCAAATAAGACATATTTGAACTAAAAGGAACATTTATTGTTTTAACAAAATCATTTAGTTCGATGGTTTGATGATACTACCGCTTGGTGGCGTCGTTAATTTTCGATCTTGCAAGCGGTAAGAGGGCTTCTAAGTTGATATATAAGGAAGTTAAAAATCCAAGATATATAATACGTAAATTGTAATGCGAGCGAAATTTATGTTAGATTTACTGCGTGTGCGATCACTGTATAAAGCATATACTAATGTTAGCATGTTAATAATTGTTATTCTTTACCATATAAATAAATGGAATCATATTCACCTGTCCTTTAATGAGTCATCAATACATTGATGTTAATAAATAAATATAAATCACTGAAAGCAAATACTGTTGATTTAAGACCGTATTTGTTCGATTAAAATATCTATAAATCAAATTAATTAAATATTTCTTTACTTTGAAGGAATATTTTATTTTTGAAACCGAATAATTAATCAATTTTTTGTTAAGACAATGAATTAATTTTATTAAATCTTAAAATTTTATTAAATTTAAAATATTCAATAAATTAAACTTTTATTTGAAAATATGAAATATTGAACTAATTTAATTTCAATATAACATTAATATGATGAAATAATTAATTAGAAAAACAAATGGACATTTTAATTGATAATTTTTTTTATTAAAACAATGAATTAATTTTATTGCATCAATCTTCGCGACATTTAGTAAGTCAAATATTTATTTGAAAATACAAAATATTATTTGATTCAGTTACTACATGCATATTGATGTAATGAAATAAGCAATTAGAAAAACAAATATGCATTTGAATTAATAAAAAATTTTGTTAAAACAATAAATTAATTTTATTCAACCAATATTTGTGATGTTTAGTAGAATCAAATATTTATTTAAAAAAAATGAAATATTTATTTGACTCAATTAAAATATTTGTATTAATGTAACAAAATATTTTATGTGCCGCCCGCACCTAAGGGATTTCATTGATTCAATTAAGGGGATGTAATAGGGTATATGATTTCTACATAGTTACCGACATTGCAGTTTTCCAAAATTTTTATCTTTATTCAAAGATTTTCAGAAATATCTCTATATTAGGCTCTTTATTAGTAGAAATGCAAGACTGTAATATAGAGATATTTTTAAAAATCTTGGATTAAGAACCAATAACTTGAAAAACTGTAATGTCGGTATTTTACATCCCCTTAAGCCTTACTTAATCCAACTAAATTTTTTTCTCAGTGTATAGTGTACAAATAAATGTAGTTAAGCCCACATATAATGTATAAGGGTATATCTCTGGAACTTTTTACTTTTTAGGAACAGGGTTTTATAGAAATTCAAAAGTTTTTAATTCAAGTTCCTAAGATGGCACAGGCTTTGATCAGTGCTTAAAGTTTTCGTTTGAAAGAGTAGATATATGTACTCGAACTTTGGTGTCAATTGAAAAATAGTTACTGACGATATACAATTTTATACGTCAAAAATGATGCATTTTTCATAATTTTCTACACGTGTTTCTTACGATGTATAAAAAGTAACTTACTTTTAATCGTATGATAATTTTTACATCATAATTTACATAATAAAAACAACGATTTAAGATCACGTTAATAGATGTGCTATGCTTTATTAATAAGTTTCACCATTTTTAAGGACCGTGTAATTATCCATGCAAAAATTACACATACCTTAAAAATGGTGAAACTAATTAATAAAGCATAGCACCTCAATAGACGTAATCTTGAATTGTTGTTATTATGTAAATTATGATGTAAACATTAAAATACGATTGAAAGTAAGTTACTTTTTATACATCGTAAGAAACACGTGTATAAAATTATGAAAAATGCATCATTTTTGACGTATAAAATTGTATATCGTCAGTAACTATTTTTCAATTGACACCAAAGTTCGAGTACGTATTCTACTCTTTAAAACGAAAATTTTAAGCACTGGTCAAAGTCTGTGCCATCTTAGGAACTTAAATTGTAAACTTTCAAATTTCTATAAAACCCTGTTCCTAAAAAGTAAAAAGTTCCAGAGATATACCCATAATCAAACACATGAAATGATGTATTGACAAGTGCAAGTAAACACGGTGTGTAAAGTACAAGTAAGCACGGTATGTAAAGTGCAAATAAGCACGGTGAGTAAAAGTACAATTGAACACAATAGTATACAAGATTATATTATATTCAGCGCGTATGTAGTTATTGCATTATTAAAATATCAAAATAGTCATGTAAAAATAAATTATAGAATTTTAGAATAAACAATGTAATCATGTATCGAGTCAGATAAAAATTGATGTTATGCAGCTACCCACGGAATGAATGAGAGTACGCAATTACTAGAGTACAATGTATGTAATCAACCAGGGTGTGATTAAATTATTATAATAATGATGTAACTAAAGTTTGATTCATATCAGATACGAATTTTTTTAATTCGTTAAAATATATAAAAAAGCTAAAAAAAGAACATTTTCGTACAAAATAAATACCGCCGACACTTAATTAAAGTATAAAAGTGTATTTAAATACGAAATTATTTTTTCGTTTCCTGATATAAGTTTTTCATCCCGTTAATTTTTATGAAATTTGAAATATAATCTTAAAATTTATGTATCTGATTTATTTCAGCTTGATTAAACTCGGAGAACATCTTAAAATTAAAAAAAAAACATAACTCTATATAAGGTATTATTTTTTTATTGTTCTGCCATTCTTTCTACCCTCAAAAATATTACGGAATTTAAAAATTTAGATAAAATAATATACCTTTAATTTTTTTTCAACCACATCCAGCTCGAAAAACGTTGTTAAAACTAAGAAATCAAACCCCTAAATAAGGTATTATTTTTTAATGGTTCTGTCATGCTTTCAACCCTAGAAAATATTGCGGTATTTAAAAATTTTGGTGAAATAACATACCCCCAATTTTTTTAAGCCTGACCCAACTCGAAGAACACTGTTAAAACTAAGAAGTACAGGACCCTACCCTGTTGTAAAAAACTAGTTGGACATCCAACTGGATATCCAACTGGATGACTTGGATCTGACTTTGATTTCGTTGGATATCCAAGAGAATTATCCTGTTGCGTATCATCCAGATAGATTTCTAGTAGGATATCCAGTTAAATATCTAGTTAGATTTCCAGTTGGATATCCTACTGGATATGCTATTAGAAATCCATGTGGATAGTGCGCAACTGGATAATTCTCCTGAATATCTAACGAAATCCAAGTCAGATCTAAGTCATCCAGTTAGATATCCAGCTATGGATGTTCAACT
The DNA here is from genome assembly GCA_017163975.1 of Anastatus disparis. Classification (NCBI taxonomy): domain Eukaryota; kingdom Metazoa; phylum Arthropoda; class Insecta; order Hymenoptera; family Eupelmidae; genus Anastatus; species Anastatus disparis. Next base: position 592,462 of record JAFFSR010000113.1, read on the forward strand.
AGTTTTTTACAACAGGGTAAATAATGTATTATTCACTAATTGTTCCGTCATGCTTCCTACGCTAGAAAACATTATAGTATTAAAAATATCAAATTGAAATTACATAGTTTCATTATTACTTTTTGACCTGAAGAAGATTCTTAAAACTAAGAAATGCAAACCCTTGAGCAAGGTACAATTTTTAATGGTTCTGTCATACTGTCTGCCAAAGAAAATATTGCGACATATTGAAATTTAGGTTAAATAATATAATTCTTATTTTTTTCCAATAATATGCTACTCGAAAAAAATTGGAGCATGACATAAATAAGGTTTGTATTCCCATAATTGTTGTAGCATTTAAAAACTCGTATATTCAATTCATTCGAAAAAACAAATTTATGTTGTCAAGGTTATTTTGTTTAATAATTGTAAATGACGTTTAAACGAATCGTATGGAGAATCTAAAATACAAATAGTCGTAAATGAAAAAAAAAGTTTTCGTTTCGCTTTCTCATAGAGAAAGCATTGCATCAATAAAAAAATTATTTTACTATTTTTTTATTACTTTGTGCATATTTGTACTCAGGGAGTCGTAAAAAGTTTTTTTTAGAAAATGTCTGTATGTGTGTGTGTGTGTATGCGTGTGCGTATGCGTGTGTGTGTGTGTGTGTCTTCATTTACACAACAGGATGGATATGTTTCAAATTTTGCATACAATTTAGTTTTTTGTCTAACTCGTGCGAAAAATATTTTTAATTGATTTTCTAAGCGTGGTTTTTTTAAAGTCATTTAAAGAAAATTGTCGAATAATAACATGAACTCAGAACGAATTCAGCATAAAATCCGTACGGACTTATTACAAACTGAAAATCAAATGTAAACGCAATCTTTCAACAATACATACACTGAGAGAAAATTCATGCCAATAGAGCATGTAGTCTACGTATCCAAAGTTAGTAAGTAATATCCTATGCTTTAATAACAGTGCCATCTACTCTTACGAGGTTTGTGCTATCCAAAAACTGTTTTTTTACATGCTTTAGTAGCTCCCCACTCTAATATCCTTCGATAGCTAGTGCTGTATCCTCTCATGGGACGTGAAGGAAGTAAACGTGGCTTGTCCACTATTCTTTCTTTACTGCTAACTATGGCATTCTTCTATTGCTCAAGTCGCCTCCTCTTTTGGGTGGCGATGCGAGCAAACACGGCTGGTCTATATCCAAAATCATGTTGCAAATTTCTCTAACGTATTTTCGTAGCGTGAATCTTTTATTTCTTTTCTTTTCTTTTTTTATGAAGGGAGATACGTTATAAATATAACCTGTTAAACTTTTTAACTTTAAATAATTAATTTTTAACTTAAAATTTAATTATTTTAAACCGCTGGGGGGCAGATGAGCATGTACGATTTTACGCTAGAGATATTTTGAAGTAACGTTGGTCTAGTGCGTAACGTTCGCGCTTTTCCTTTTGAGTAGGCGAGTTCAACTCTCAGCTAGGGTCACTTTTTAAAAAATTTTTTTTTTATTGTTTTAATATTTTTTATTCCTTTTTATATTTATATTTTTTTTATTTTCTATTTTTTTATTAATTTTAAAATCTATTTTTTCACAAGTTACTTAAAATATGCTCGTTTTTTTTATTAATATTTTTAAATAAATTATTTCATATAGAAAATAATTTAAAATATTAATAAATAAATAATAGTGATATTTACAATACTATAGTTCAATTTTGTCTTTATAAACATATTTCAATATACAATACATATTATAACATAAATAATAATAATAACTCAGTTTTATTTATTTATTGTAATTTATTGTAAATTTTATGAACTAAAATATAAATAAATTAAACTATACTATTATAAAATAAACATCACTATTATAAAATAAACATCACTATTATTTATTTATCAATATTTGTAATTACTACCTATAAAGAATAATTTATTTTTTAAAAATTTTCATTGAAAAAAACAAGCGTACTTCTGAAAAATTAAATTTTAAAATTATTAAAAAAATACAAAATCTAAAAAAAAATAAATATAGAAAGGAATAAAAAATATTAAAACAATAAAAAAAAATTAAAAAAAAAGTGACCCTAGCCGAGAGTTGAACTCGCGTACTCAAAAGGAAAAGCGCAAACGTTACGCACTAGACCAACGCTATTCCGAAATATCTCTGGCGTAAAATCGTACATGCTCATATGCCCCCCCAGCGGTTTAAAATAATTAAATTTTAAGTTAAAAATTAATTATTTAAAGTTAAAAAGTTTAACAGGTTATATTTATAACGTATCTCCCTTCATAAAAAAAGAAAAGAAAAGAAATAAAAGATTCACGCTACGAAAATACGTTAGAGAAATTTGCAACATAATTTTGGGTATAGACCAGCCGTGTTTTGCTCGCGTCGCCACCCAAAAGAGGAGGCGACTCAAGCAAACAAAGGATATGAGAGTAGGGAGTCATCGAAGTATACCACGCGAGTCATCAGTGAATGCCGTTCATGCTTTAGTTACTCTCCATACCATCTTTTTTAGTATAAGGTAATCCAATACTAATAGAGCTTCTCACGGCCTGTCATATTTATATCAATGTTTTATATGCTCGCATAGATGGCAGTTCGCATGCTCTATTAGCATAAATTTTCTCTCAGTGTAGTTAATGAATACTAAAATTGCATAGATTCTGTAAGAATTTTAAAATTGGCTTCAGATGCAATAATAATAGTATCTCAATACGGATTCAGTACGAAATTCGTACAAAAACAGAACAAAATCTATGCGTAATCTTCTTACAATAAGTGCTGAATTCGTACTGAGCTTATTGTATTATTCGACATTTTTCTTCTGAATTTTAAATCTCGTATATATTTTATTCAGATTTAGTACTAATTCAGCACTTATTGTAATAAGATTTCGCATTGATTCTGTTCTGTTTTTGTAAAAATTTTGTACTGAATCCTTATTATGATACTATAATCATTCAGTCTGAAGCCCTAGTTTTAAATTTCGTACAAAATCTATGCAATTTCAGTATTTATCAATTATTTATTGTTAAAAGATTGCGTGTACATTTGGTTTTCAGTTTGTATTAAGTCCGTCTGGTTTTCGAACTGCCTTGAGTTTATTTTTTTTCATTCTCAATTTTTATCAGTGATTTAAATATTTGTACAGATTTCACCAAGACTCATTACGAATCTACTAATTATTTTAATAATATTTGGTGCATACTTTGCATAACAGTTGTCTAAATGGCACACTGATTTTATACTGATTATGCTCTGAGTGGTTTTACTTCATATTCACCTAAATATGCATTCGCAGATTCAGTACTGATTTTATACGTATTTTGATTAGTATTTTTGCTTCATAAGTATGAATTTCGTACTTTATTAGCATTGCGTTTTGAGACTACTTTCAGAGTTCGCTCAGTACGAATTCCGTATGGATATCATGTTGATTTTACGTTGATGCAGTAGGAATCACATACTGATATCAGTGTTAAATCAGTACAGAATTAACACGAACTTTTTTAGTAGGGTGTCCATTAAATTATTTTTATTTTTATTTGAAAAATTACTTTGTATAAAAACTTTAACCTTTTATAAATAATGGTTATTAAACATTTTCATGTCAAAACACTGAAAACATCTTTAAGTATGGGAGTATGGGCCTGGCAAGTGTGTTTATAACTATAACATCACTCTCTTTAATTTTTAGCTTTGCATTAGATGTTTAAATAACAAATAATTTCGTCATCTTTATTTCTATTATGACTGCATTTTTTACAAAATTTTTTAATTAACTTTATTAATTTATTAATCCACATGAAATCTTAACATAAAAATAAAGCTATTATCAATTTCTAATAATATATAATATACTTTTTAAAGCTTTAGAAATGAGTAACCAATCGTTATCATTTAAGGTTTCTAAAAATAATGCTACCATTTAAGGGCTAAGATAAAATTTGTAAAGTATATTTTGGTAAATGGTAAATGTTTCTAATAAATAAATAAATCTTTATGAAATTGTTGTATTATATATATACGTGACAATAAAAACTTGACTTACTCATATTGATTTCAGAACTTTCAATGGCGTATTTTTGTTATTAATATTGTATATATGAACATTGTTTTAATGTTAATAAAGTTCTTTAATAAAATTAAAAGGTATATTTGGAAAATGTAATTAAAATTATTTGTAATTTAAAGAATTGTTTATGAAGATAGAATTAAAATTCTTATTATTTAAGAGAAAAAAGCAAACTTGCCGCACTTTTACCTTTTTAAAGGTTTTTTAGGGAAGATTTCATAAATTTTTCAAAGTCTAAAATTCTTCTACTTTTCATATTGAATAAATACAATATTCCAAAGTTTTGTAAGATCATCATAACCTTTATGAACTCTAAAAGCTTGATTTTGTAATTGCCTTGTGTGAGTGCAATAAATACATGTAACGTTTACAGTATTATTTTATTTCCGTATTTTATTATGTATATTATATATTATATTTTTTGTTACACACTTTTTGTAAACTTTCACAAATAAATACATATCTATCTATCTATGTGAATTTCAGTACTTGGGCCACATGGACCTGTTGGGTTCTACTCACGTCACTTATTCGAATTCATTTTTGTCAGTGTATTATGCAGTATTTCCCAGTACTTTATTATTGTCAATATTCTATGAACTATTTTCTCACCTATTATTATTACTTATTTAATATGTTGAAAGTTTATTACAATCCACCTAAGTAAAGTAGAATGTAATTATGTAATATTATATTTTGTGCATATTCAGATTTAATAAGTATACACTATAATGTCAAAGATATATACTTATTGATTAAGAGCATGACGAAGCTGTCCGCCTTCTAATAATATTTCCAATCTTAACTTATGAATAAACGATGCGTTTAATTGAGTTTTTTTGCTATAAAGAAAAAATTTGTAAGATTAAACTCTAGTGCGGACAACTCAAGAAAACCACCAAAATATTATACATACAAAGTTATAATAAAAACTTTCAATATATCGTATTTTAAGGTTAGGTTTGTCGAGTTTGATATCTAATTTCCAATCCAAGCTCATAAAAAAATAACAAGTCCAAATGATTTTTTATTTTAACAAAAATTATTGTACAAATATAACTTTAGTGCGGACAAGTCATTATATTTGTTTAATTTAAGAATTTAAAAAGATATCGATAAAATAAAAAAAGCAAAACTCGATTGCTACTTAAGGTAGACCTGAAAAAAAAATGAAATTCAAATGTAACGATATATTTTTTTTATATCAATTAATTAAATTTCTTTTTACCTTAAAGGGTACCCCCCATTAAGATAGGTAAAATGCCCCCCATCACGGAATTCAAATTTTCGTCCAAAATTAGTTAGTGTTTGCTCAAAAATGAAATTTTAAACTGCGACCTGCTACCCCTCCCCCCTCCAGTACTCCTAACCTCAAAAAAACGTGTTTTTTTAAAAATAATTTTTTTCGGCACCTTATTGACGGTTAAGAAATTTGAAAAAAAATTGAGCATATTCTATATAAAAATGCGCATTTATTGTAATTTTTTCAGCTATTTTTGACGTCAAAAACTAACCTAAAAACAATAAGAAATTCTTAAAATTGCTCTAAAAACTTTAAAAAAAGGGGTGCCGCCTCAAAAATTTGTGGAGAGTTGAGGATTTGCGTCCTTAATCTGCTCTATTTTGCCCAGAGTTTTTGGAGTGGTGCGCCATATTTAAAAGTCGAAAAACCCTGTTTTTTTAGCTATTTTTTATCAATTTTTTACTTTTTTTGCTTTGTCAGTAATAGTAACAACAAAACTAATGGTACCATCAGATTCTACGCCAAAAAATACATAAAAAATATGCATAATACTCCGTTTTAATATTTTTGGATCACTAGCTATAAAACAAAAATGGAAAAGAGGCTGCTATGAGCATGTCGGGGCAACTCACTTTTTCCGTAGGATTTGTGAAAAGTTACTTAAAAGTATAAACAACAATGATAACATGTATTTTTTCATATTTTTTGACGAAGAATACAGTGTTGTAGCTATATTTTCTATAACTTGGCTCAGGTCAAATATCAGAGCCAAGAAAACAACTTACAATAGGTCCTTTTTAATAGGTAACACCTGAAGCGTCCGGCAAAGAAGGATAAATCGTTTTTCTTATTTAATAATTAAGTCATAATATTTAAATGAAACAAAAACGTTACTATATATATATATATATATATATATATATATATATATAGTAACGTTAAATTAAACACCATTGCTATTTTTTATTCTCCATTGTCGATTTATTTAGCGAGTTCGTGAACCAAGTTTTCCGTAACAGTGTCCAGCCTTATGTTTTTTATGTGAATAGAGCCTAACAGAATACACTGAAAATCAATCCCAGCAGTAGCAACTGTTGCAAATAGATGTATACAACAGAATCTATTCAACAGAAGTTTCATATTATAATTATTATACTTAATTTATTCTTACAATGTTTTATATTTGAAAAGAAATGTTATAATGATAATATAGTGTAACGTTTGGCTTTTCTGGTGAGCTGCGGTGCATCAGACTTTTGTGAGGATGATCTACGGCGGTGGATAAAAGCCAAAGTTCGAACTTAATAACTAAATTGATTTTTACTGAATTAATTTAATAATGAAAAGAAAGAAAAAAATAATAAATGTAATTTAAGAATTTAACTTTGTAAAGAAAAGAAATATCAATTTATATTAATATTGAAATTTAAAAGCTTAAAACAAAAATAAATAAACTTAATACTAGAGATATAAACGACGGGTCGGAATTACAGGAAAGGTTTTTGCGAAACTAGGTAAATAAGCATATTTGACGACATGGTTTAAATTAAATGTAACTTTGTCTATTTATTAATAATAATTCAAGGGGTGTTTATAACGACGATATAAAAATATAAAAATGCAAACATAAAAAGTCTATTATTTACTTTAATTAAATTGAACAAAAATAATTTCTTTTGACCGTCAGTATGAAAAATAAATCGTGTTATGGTTCCTTGCTTTCACCGGGAGATGGCGTGGTGTTTAGTAGCCGTCTGTAAAAAAATACAGAACAAAAGAAAACTACATTAAGAAGGGGCCGAACTATCTGTCTTTGTCTAATAGCGTTTTTCATCATTTATGTAAACACTATCTGGTATAACAAGAAAAAAATAGCAGCCCCCGCTATATATTAGTATAATTAGTAAATTTTGTAATAACAACTAAATTTTTTACCGCATAGTTTTTGACTAATTAGAGACCTACTAGCAATCTAGAATATAACCTATCTTTTTTTGGTAGGTCTCTAACTATTCAAAAACAACACAGTGAAAAAATTCGGTTGTTATTACAATATTTTCTTATTATACTAATATCTAGCTACTAATATCTATAACATTTTCTTGTTATACCGGATAGTGTTTACATAAATGATGAAAAACGTTATTAGACAAAGACAGATAGTTCGGCCCCTTCTTAATATCTACAACGCAAATATTATTAACAATTATCCACGGCGGGTAAACGCGGGATCTGTTTTATCGACGGCGGTTACGGTGGCGGTAGGTGGAGGAGTATCTATGCAGTGGAATCCCCCGACTACATAGATAGGATAAGGATAGAGATTTTTACTATGTAAAGCATAACTTCTTTACATAGTAAAGAGAGAGAGGAGTCTGTGTAGTGGAATCCCCCTACTACTCAGATTGAACGAAAAGGATACAGGTAAAGAGTACTCTTACCGTGCAGAGCATAACTTCTCTACACAGCGAGAGCGGAGAGAGGACTGGGTGAGCCGGCTGCCGGCCGGTTATATATACTATGGAGCTCGCTATTCCCATTGCGGGAGTAGCGCCTCGTAGCAGCTGAGCCTGGGTACTAAGCTTTAAGCGCGATGCTTGAATTTGCATCGTCGCACACCCTCCCTATTTTGGAGAGTGAAGCTTGCGCAACGAATTTAGAATTAACCTAAACTGGTTAAGTAATCTTAATCATAAGAAAAAAAAATCAAAAATGTTTAACTTAGAACTAAGAATCAAATTAAAAATAATGTAAGAAAAAGAAAAAATTAAATCCTATGTTTAAGTTTACTTGTACATTAAAATAATCTAGTCTAATAAAAGGTATTCCGCGGAATGATGTATAAGATATTTACAAATATAAATGAAAAAGAATAATCTCACCAACACGTCGTTTGTCTACCAACTTTACTATGGCTCCGGTAGTCTTGTCCAGGTGCAACGTATAACGGAAACCATTGGCGAAGGTCCGGCATCTTCGTATCCCCAGTGGGTATCTAACCACAACTCCGTCTTCCAGGGTAGTGGTGATTAACTGTCTCTCTTTGAGATCCGTGGGCACTGGTGTTGGTGTCAGTACTGGTGCTGGTGTCGCCGATGTTGATGCCTGCGTTGGTGGTAGTGTCGGTGTTGGCTCCTTCGGTGTTGATGGTTGCTGGTCGGTTGGACGAGGGGCGAGCGTTGAAGTTTTGGGTGGCGCGACCGTAGCTTTGGCCATTAGCTTGGCGTGCCGGCGTCGGGCCTCCTCGACCAATCGTCGAAGTTCGGCAGATGGAGTAACGCTGCTTACGACCACCGGTTTGTTGTGCGGCTTTTTGTTGTTGAGGCGTTTAGGTGATGTAAGGCGCATCGTACGTGTCGGTGGCTTCGCTATGAAGTAGTTGACATCGTACGACGGCTCTTTGTTGGTTGAAGCCTGGTTTTCCATCTTGAGCGTGTGATGTGTATGCGACGATGGTTAGTGATGTGATGTGCACTGAGCGAGTGTGCTGCTCCTTATATACGCGGGCTGGTCGGTTTAGCGGAGGGGGTATTGGTCCCCTTATTTTTTTGTATTTACACGGAGCGGTGACGCATGAAGCGCGTTAATTTACCGGTTTCAAATCTTTTATGTGCACATGGCGGGTGATCGGGCCGTCGTGTGCTTTAAGATCGTAGATTACCGGTGACGTGATATTTATTATTTTAAACGGACCCACGTATTTTTCCGATAGTTTCGCGGCTTTATCGGCAGCTTTATTTGACAGCGTATAGTGTCTTTTTAAAACAGAGTCATTGAAGCTCGGCTTCCAGTTTCTTCTACGGAGATTATAATAACGGCTTTGTTTGTTGAAACTCTGAGCGAGATTGTTTTTCGCGAGTTCTAGCGCATCTTTTAGTTTATTAATCTCGTTCAGGGTGTTATTCTTTTCGTGGTTCTGGTTTATTGCTCCGGGGGCTATGAATTGCCTACCGGTATTTAAGTAGGCGGGAGTGAAGCCTGCGAATTCGCTGCGGGCTGTATTATAAGCGAAAGCTATTTCGGCTAGCTTTTTGTCCCAGTCATTGTGTCGATTCCCGATGTATTGCCGTATCATAGTTTTGATGACGCGATTTGCACGTTCGACAGGGTTGCATTGCGGTGTATAATTCGGAGTAAAACGGGGTTTAATACCGCATTGATTCAAAAAGGTGGCCATTTCGTGGCTTTTAAATTGAACGCCGTTGTCGCTGACGACCGTGGCGGGGCAACCGTGTCGAAAAATGACTTGCTCTTTAAGGGCTTTTATTACCGTTTTGGCCGTGGCTCTTCGTAAAGGGCGAAGTTCAACCCATTTCGAAAAACGGTCTTGCATTACGAGCAAGAGAGTATTTTGGTCCTTACACCTAGGTAACGGGCCTACTAAATCAATCCAGACCATTTCCCATCGTGCGTTTACCGGAGTGGCATGCATTAAGCCGGATGGCTTTTTCTGCAACACTTTGTGTTTTTGGCAACTCTGGCATTTTTTTACGTATGACGCGCCATCCGTTAGCATTCTAGGCCAATAATAACGTTGAGAGAGACGAGCAAGCGTCTTAAAAATGCCTAGGTGACCCGCGGTGACGTCGTCGTGTACTTCGTGCAGTACTTTTTCTCTTAGATACGAAGGTACGCACATTTTCCATTCTGGTCCCGTGTCTAGTTAATAATCTAGTGATAATTTAAGTTGAGATCGTGAATACGGCGGTGAAAAAGATGACCGTCTTTTATGCAAAAATTCGGGTGATTTTGCGGGTTTCACCGGACTTTTAACAAAAGGTCGTCGTACCACGTGCATGCGTTTTGTACAGGAGCGGTTGCGCATGTGTCAGCTGGTTGTCTGGACAGGAGGTCGGCGATTGTATTCTCCACGCTACGCCTATATTGGAGTTCGTAATCCCACTAGCCTAATTCTAATGCCCAACGGGCTAAACAACCGGAGGGGTTATCTATTTTATCTAACCATTTTAACGACTGGTGGTCGGTGATAACGATAAAATGATAACCTTCTAGATAGTCCCGCATCTTTCAAATTCCCCATTTAACTGCGAGGCATTCTAATTCCGTTATCGTGTAGTTACGTTCCGCTTTTGTTAAAGAACGACTGGCGTAGGCTATTACGTGTTCTTTATTCTCGATCTCCTGGGTTAGCACGGCCCCGAGTCCTTCGAGACTCACGTCGGTTTGTAAAGAGAAGGTTTTAGTCCAATCAGGACAAGTGAGAATCGGCGCGGAAGTTAGTTGGTCTTTGATGTGATTGAAAGCTTTTTGTTAGGCATCACCCCATTTCCATTTGACTTGTTTGCGTAGTAGCAAGTTCAATGGCGCGGCTATGCGAGAAGCGTCTTTTACGAACCGACGGTACTTTGATAGTAAGCCTAAAAATCGGCGTAATTCTTTTACATTTTTAGGCGGTGATAGATCGGCTAAAGGAGTGATTTTATCTGGATCAGTGTGTAAACCACTTTCATTTATCACGTGACCGAGATATTTAAGACTTTTTCGGGCGAAAACGCATTTGTCAGGATTCGGCCGTAAATTTGCTTGACGTAATCTGGAAAACACGGCATTTAGGTGTTGCAGATGTTCGTCTAGAGAAGAAGGAATGACTATGATGTCATCTAGATACGTGAACGCGTTAGGTGCGAACTCTGGGGTGATAACGCGATCTAATAATCGCTGAAAAGTTGCGGTTGCCGAGTGCAGGCCAAAGGGCATAACTGTAAATTCGAAGAGGCCTTTGCCAGCCACTGTAAATGCAGTGGTGGCGCAACTTTGAGGTGTTAATGGTACTTGCCAATATCCGTTTTTAAGGTTTATCGTTGACAAATATTTAGCGTTGCGTAATCGGTCTAGAATCGCGTTAATTTGCGGCAGAGGATATGCATCCTTTTTACTAACTGAGTTCAATCTGCGGAAATCGATGCAAAAACGCGGTTTTCCGTCCTTTTTCTTCACGAGGACTACCGGTGAGCTCCAAGGGCTATGCGATGGTCTTATAACGCCTTCTGCAAGCATCTTATCGACCTCCTGATTTATGATCGCTTGGGTGGCGGGGTTTCGCGGTCGATATCGCTGTTTAACCGGCGTAGGATTCAGCAGCTTGATTTCGTGTTCAATTAGTGGAGTTCGACCGCTGACGTCATGAAATTTAGCTAATTCTACTTCTAGAAATTCTTTTAACCTTGCTTCTTCGTCTGGAGAAAGAGAGTGTAAACCGGCTGTCGGGTTTGTTAAGCACATTTGTCCGCGTTGCATACTAGCAGGGCCGCGTGTAGGTTTTATTATTTGTCCTTGCAGCGAGATTTTAATACCGAGTTTATTTAGCAGGTCCATTCCGAGCAAAAAGTCGAAACATAAGTTACTTAATATCGAGAAACTATGTCTGAGGCAGCGGTTTTTATAAAGAAAAGACCCGGAAATGGATTGATTTGAATAAGTTTCGGATCCGTTAGCCAAACCAATGATCCGGTGTTCTTCTTTACTGGTCCAACCGGATTGTAAACAGTGGTTAATGACTGCTGGTCTCGCGAAAGAAGTTATTGAGCCCGGATCTATTAAGGCTTCCAGCGTTTTCTTACCTACTTGGAAGTGGATAAAGCAGCGGTTTTCCTCGACTTGATGCGAATGACGGGACGCTGGGGTCGGTCGGTCGCCTAATTCCGGCTGACCCGCCTTGAGTTTTCCGCACCCTCGCAGCGACAGTTTTTAGTCATTATACCGTCCTTACCGCAAAACGAACAAAAGATTTTTCCGGTTTTCTTACAATGATACCGATCGTGACCCTTACCTTTACAGTTCCAGCAGTTTAGTGAGCGCGAGTACTCTTGGGTGTTAAACGCCGCGGTGTTTAAGTGCTCTGGTCTAACGGGTGGCCGCGTGTCCTTCATTTGGGTTTTAACTTCCTCGATTTCTTCGACGCGTTGGATTAGCTGTTCGATGGATGTGAAATCTGATCTGCGTATATGGAGGCGTAACACGGGTCGCATATTGCTGTAGATATTTTCTAGTTGTTGTTCTGCCGTTATATTACCGCGTCGTCGCATTAGAGTGGCCAGAGAAGTTATATATTTACGGATGTCCTCGTTTTCGTCTTGTTCCCGGTCTATTATTAAACGATCAAGGTTTCGAAGTTCACTGGGCGATAAGTAATAATCTTTTAGGCGGGTGATTAACTGTTGAAAAGAGTCGATTTGAGCGGAACAATTTCAAAACCATAATTGTGCGTCGCCGCGCAGTAATTCCGGAAAGCCTTGTAAGAATTTTGCGTCGGATATTTCATACGCGGTTTTTAAATCTTGAATTCTTTCTAAGAAAGAGTATAAATCTCGACCCTCGAAGTGGCAATTCCATTTCCGCATCTGATCTATGGTGCGAGCGGTGTCGTTCGGCATGTGCACGATGACTGGCGGGTTGGCGAATGAGTTTCCGTCGCGATGTGTTGGTGGATTCGCGTTCATCGAAGACGCGTCGGTAGGTCTTGTGTTGATAGCACGGGTTGCTTGAGCGAGCCATAATTGATCTCGTGTCTTATCGTTTTCTTCATTATAATCGGGCGGATCTTCGGGCATGTTTTCAAATAAATCCGGATGATTTTTGACATATTTTAAGAATAAAGCACGTTGTTCTACGATAGTACCGGCCGTGCTTAACCGAGCTTCTCTTAAATTTTCTATAAGTTCGCTAGAGGTTAACGCATAAACCCATTGCTTGTGCATTTTGATTTAAAGTGAGTACGCGGGGTGAAAACAAGGAAATACTTATTTACCTGTTTTACAAAGGTTTATAACAACGGACGAGGTTTTCGAGCGCCATGCAACTTAAGTTGCAGAATTCATAAATTAACTCGGAAAAAACAAAAATGATAAAAAAAAGAAAAATTTTGATAGTAGTTAATTTAGTACCGGTCCCTGTTCGCAGGGCACCATGTAACGTTTGGCTTTTCTGGTGAGCTGCGGTGCATCAGACTTTTGTGAGGATGATCTACGGCGGTGGATAAAAGCCAAAGTTCGAACTTAATAACTAAATTGATTTTTACTGAATTAATTTAATAATGAAAAGAAAGAAAAAAAATAATAAATGTAATTTAAGAATTTAACTTTGTAAAGAAAAGAAATAATAATTTATATTAATATTGAAATTTAAAAGCTTAAAACAAAAATTAATAAACTTAATACTAGAGATATAAACGACGTGTCGAAATTATAGGAAAGGTTTTTGCGGAACTAGGTAAATGAGCATATTTGACGACATGGTTTAAATTAAATGTAACTTTGTCTATTTATTAATAATAATTCAAGGAGTGTTCATAACGACGATATAAAAATATAAAAATGCAAACATAAAAAGTCTATTATTTACTTTAATTAAATTGAACAAAAATAATTTCTTTTGACCGTCGGTATGAAAAATAAATCGTGTTATGGTTCCTTGCTTTCACCGGCAGATGGCGTGGTGTTCAGTAGCCGTCTGTAAAAAAATAAAGAACATAAGAAAACTACATTAATATCTACAACGCAAATATTATTAACAATTATCTACGGCGGGTAAACGCGGGATCTGTTTTATCGACGGCGGTTACGGCGGCGGTAGGTGGAGGAGTATCTAAGCAGTGGAATCCCCCGACTACATAGATAGGATAAGGATAGAGATTTTTACTATGTAAAGCATAACTTCTCTACATAGTAAAGAGAGAGAGGAGTCTGTATAGTGGAATCCCCCTACTACTCAGATTGAAGAAAAAGGATACAGGTAAAGAGTACTCTTACTGTGCAGAGCATAACTTCTCTACACAGCAAGAGCGGAGAGAGGACTGGGTGAGCTGGCTGCCGGCCGGTTATATATGATATGGAGCTCGCTATTCCCATTGCGGAAGTAGCGCCTCGTAGCGGCTGAGCCCGGGTACTAAGCTTTAAGCGCGATGCTTGAATTTGCATCGTCGCAATAGCTTCAAAAATTTACTTTTTATTAAAAGTTATCGGTAATTCAGAGTAAAACAACGTATGTAACAGATAAGTAAGAATAAAAATAACCTTGTAGATTTAATTGAATTTTAATTTTGAGTATGAGAATATTATAATCATTCTTTAGGTTATTCGAATTTAGAATTCATTAAATTATCATATCAAGTAAATATTATTGAACTTTAGTAGATACAGAATAGAATTGAATGTTTATAAACAATTGATATCTTTTCACAATATTAAACATTTTTCAATAAAATCAACTCTATTTCTGTCATTAGGTTCTAGATATCTTGCAACCAGTATATGAATATTATTGAAATTAGATATTTTATTCATACTTTATATATGACATAAAAACCCTTTTGGATTGACAAAGTAGTGGTTTCATGGAAGTGCTTGACCTTCAAATCATCTATTTGGGTATACATTTGTATAGCTTTTCGCTTATTTATTTAATTCTTAAACATTACGAATTTATAAAAAGCCAAAATAAAAAACTCATGTTTTTTAAATTTTTGGAAAAATTCCAACTTTCTCATTTTTTTCCTGAAAATCCTGATGCTTTAGAGATAAATTCATAGGAACACTTCTTGTTAAATGGAAAATAATTATACAATTATGGAACACACACTGTTAAAAGAAATGATAGTGGCTTCCATTACATGTAATTATGACACTGCTAAAATATTACATTTCAAGTCATTTTATTCTATTAAAGATATAGACTTAAAACTTTACAGGTGAATGTAATTTAATTTAACAATAAAAAAGAAGTTATAATACTGCAAGTCTTTGAATACATATCAACGAGCTTCAAGAGCATGAAGTTTGATAAAAAGTTGGGGTAGCGCTGTTATTGAACATTACATTTTTGCTCATATCTCTAGTTCTATGATAAATAGTGATTTGAGACTTTGCATACAAGTTTACATCAAATTAATTTTGATTAATATTCTACTCATAAGTATTTAGAAGATGTTTGTATATGTAGTTACAAGAAATATTTAATAATTAATTGAGTTTGCGGTGACTCTGTCTTATTTGCCTACGAAAGTGATTGTAATTATAATAATAACGAATATTGTTTAATTAATAATTAAGCTTTTAATTGATAAATAACATTCTAGTATGTGTTTTTAAAACTTATTTTAATAGTTTTAGATTATTTAAACCAGATGATTATGTTTAGTTTGCGAAAGGATATTTTCAATAATAACAATTATTTTAAACTGTCATTACTTCTTATTGATGGCTCTAACTTACATGATCCAAAATTTATTTTAAAGTTTATGTAAAATGAAAGAAAATAAGCATTTTCTGAAGTAATAAACAATAAATAATTTTAATTACCATGTTTTACATATAAGAACCAATCAAAAAACTTAAAAATTAGGTCTGTAAAAAATCATGAAGAAGTGTTCCTATGAATTTCTCTCTAAAACATGAGAATTTTCAGAAATAAAATTATAAAGTTCAACCTTTTCCAAAAATAAAATTTTTTTGTATGGATTTTAGAATAAATAATTTTTTTTTTTTCTCGAATTTTGTTTGAATGTAATTAAGACTGTTTATGCTTTGGACGGCAGATTTCTTATCAACAATTTTCATAAAATTGTTTCATTAATTTTATTAATTTTCCATGCAACAGAATAAACAAAATGGAGGCTGTAGATTATGAAACACCGACTAAAAAATCAGACAATAGAAAGTGTGTTCGATGCAAAATCTTTATCCGTGAATTAAATGGTCCTTTCTGACAGTTTGATGAACGCGAAGATGCTATGGAATTTCACAATAGATACCATTTTTATGTTCAAAGCGGTGACGTGATTTGTAATAAATGTCGTCACCAATTAAGTCTTCTAGCCAGTAAAAGAAATAAAATAGTAAAAAGTAAAGAGAATGCATCGACATCAAATTATGAAACTCAAGAAATTATTACATTACCATTAGAAGAAGTGATTGACGATGTAGTCGGTAGCGCTTCACAATCAAAGACAGAAGTATCAGATTCTAACGAAACTCCTACAAGCCAGCAATCTTATCCTTCATCAAATATCAACTATTTCAGTGATGTAACACCAACAAGTAGTCAAGCGTTCACCGAGTCACCAGATAGTCAAGAATCTGATGACTTTTTGATATACGCTGCAACAGTTCAAACAACAGATGAATACGTTTCGATATCATTTCCTAGAGTAATTGTAAGTCATAGATTATGTTTTATATGTAAATCGACAAATGAAATTTAAGATGTGCCTTTCGAAGTTCGCTTACAAGTTTTTATTTCTAGGAAAATTTTTATTTCTCATAGAAATAGATGCTGCAAGATTCATTTGATAAATAAAAGATTTTATGACGATGAAGTTTTGAGAATAGAAACTTATTCAGATAAGTGTAGCATAAAATTTTCAGAACTTGCAAAATTCATGGATGCATTATCAGATGGTGCACATTTACAACTTCATGACCAAATTGGAAGTTTCACAATTACGGAAAAACGCATAAAAGCTCTCACTGGATATACGTGGGACAACATTATTAAGCTACAAAACATGATGGTATCAATGAGATCTTCTGAAAATAGAAACATAATGCAAGCATTAGTACTTTTTTTATTTAAAATAAAGTCTGGGAATTCAAACAAGTGCATTTCTACAATTTTTGGTCTTGAAGAAAAGCAAGTAGCACAATCTATCAATTCAGTGCTCAAATGTTTGGAGAATGAAATATTGCCAAAAAATTTCGGGATTCATGCTTATTCTCGGGAACTTTTACTTGAGCAAACAACTGATATTGCAAAAATGTTGTACAATATGGATAACAAGTTAGCATTAATATGTGATGGAACATATTTACGTCATCAAAAAAGCAGCAATAATGCTTATCAGCGTAAATCATATTTGGATCAAAAAAAAGCTTCACTCTGTACACCATTCACAATATGTACAACAAATGGTTTTATCGTCGATTGTGCAGGACCTTTTACAGCTAATTGCAACGATGCAAAGATTTTGGAGAATTTGTTAAAAAGTTCCGATGGATTTAACGAAAATTCTCGAAAAACACGATATTTTTATTCTCGATAGAGGCTTTAGAGATGTGATAGACTACTTGAATCAGCGAGAATTCACAACTTTGATGCCTGCTTTGAAAGGTAAACGATCGTAACTCACTACTGAAGAATCAAACGCATCTCGACGAGTTACAAAACTTAGATGGGTTGTAGAAGCGATTCATGGAATTATAGGACAAAAATATAAGCTTCTGCATCACCAACTTCATAATGGTCTTTTAACAAAAGCTGGATTATTTTGTAAAATCGCTTGCTTCTTACAAAATTTATTTAATAAGAGGTTGAATTCTGATGCAGGAAATTTAGAAAAAATCATAAGTAGGATTAACCTCACAAATAATGTAGAAAACACCCTAGCAATTGAAGTTGAAGAAAAAAACTGGAACAGAAAAACTGTACCGTTTCAGCATTTGTCATCGAACGATCTATCAGATTTCCCTCGAATGACTTTGGAAGATTTGAAAGTATTTGTTACAGGTTCGTATCAATTATCTCAATCGGTGTCATATTTGGCAGAAATAATTGGAGACAATGGTTCATTAACTTTAAGTTACGCAAAAGAACAACAAAATATTTTAAGATTTGAGGTGCAGTCCAGACAAATTAACAGTAAAAAGTACAAATGTTATATAGATTATTGTTCAAAAACTAGTGGTATCAATGGAATTAAACGGTACTGTTGTAACTGTGCGAATGGAAATAGGACTATTGGTTGCTGCTCACATGTAGCTGCTGTTATTTATTATTTAAGTCACGCCCGCTATTTATCACCAATCATCAAACCAGCTGCAATATTGACTAAACTTTTTGATTTTGAAGAAGTTGTGCCAGTAATTGAAGAAATTACTAATGATGAAGATTAACGATTTTCTAATAAAACGATATATTTATTAAATAAATACTTTTGTAACTAGGAATTATATACGTATATATTGTAAATAATTTTTGTAATAACAAGATACTAAAATTATAATTTTAATGATTTCATAAAAACTAATTAAATTATGTATTATTTATAAGACACAATCTTTTTAGGATCGTAGATCCAGAAATGAAACAATTACAATAATGTATATTAAAACTAATTTGAATGAAAAAGACTTATTGTAAGTTGTTTTCTTGGCTCTGATATTTGACCAGAGCCAAGTTATAGAAAATATAGCTACAACACTGTATTCTTCGTCAAAAAATATGAAAAAATACATGTAATCATTGTTGTTTATACTTTTAAGTAACTTTTCACAAATCCCACGGAAAAAGTGAGTTGCCCCGACATGCTCATAGCAGCCTCTTTTCCATTTTTGTTTTATAGCTAGTGATCCAAAAATATTAGAACGGAGTATTATACATTTTTTTTATGTATTTTTTGGCGTAGAATCCGATGGTGCCATTAGTTTTGTTGTGACTATTACTGACAAAGCAAAAAAAGCAAAAAATTGATAAAAAATAGCTAAAAAACAGGGTTTTTCGACTTTTAAATATGGCGCACCACTCCAAAAAATCTGGGCAATATAGGGCAGATTAAGGACGCAAATCCTCAACTCTCCACAAATTTTTGAGGTTGCACCCCTTTTTCTAAAGTTTTTAGAGCAATTTTAAGAATATTTTATTGTTTTTAGGTTAGTTTTCGACGTCAAAAATAGCTGAAAAAATTACAGTAAATGCGCATTTTTATATAGAATATGCTCAATTTTTTTCAAATTTCTTAACCGTCAATAAGGTGCCGAAAAAAATTATTTAAAAAAAAAACACGTTTTTTTGAGGTTAGGAGTACTGGAGGGGGGAGGGGTAGCAGGTCGCAGTTTAAAATTTCATTTTTGAGCAAACACTAACTAATTTTGAACGAAAATTAGAATTCCGTGATGGGGGGCATTTTACCTATCTTAATGGGGGGTACCCTTTATCTTGAATACAAGACTTTGGTCCATGAATAATTTTAAAAAATCTTATCCACTGATCAAAATCTTTTCTTTTATTCAAACACTTGATTGTGGTGGTTATCGTAAGCTTTCTCAGTCAATTTTCAACAAAATAACTTAAATGTTTCCGTAAATTTTCAATTTTTATTTCTTCACAAAATAATAGTTCTGATTATAAAAAATAATTTGAAAGTAAAGTTTAGAAAAACCTAAAAATATGGGAAAAAATAGATATTTTTGTGAATTTCATGTATGTAATTCAGTTCAACATTCACTTAAACATATATTATCATAATTCTAGCATTATTATTTTGTAAAGATATATATATTGAAGATCTCTGAAATTTATGATGTCAATTAGTTTAAAATTAACTAAGAAAGTGTCATCAATAATTTCTTTGACTTTTTCGAATTATCTCTTTGATCAATAAAATGAATTTTAAGCATCAGATCAGATTTCTTAAAGCTAATGGACCAAAGACTTGTATTTAATATATATTCAAGATAAAAAAGTTTTATTATCTATTATTATAAGAAGAAAAGGTTGCTATCACATTCAAATTATTAGACATTTCTTCGAGCTTAAACTCACTTACTAATCCGGATACCTTCCCTGATAGCACAACTTTTTCAATTCTTGTGCAATTCTGCTGCAATTTTTCTGCCCGTCAGCAAAACTACAGCAGATCTTAACTAACATGCTTCCCACTTAAACTATATTTCTGCGCTAAGATGATTGCATCAGGCTCTAAGCATCATAATTACGTTAGACTTACGCAAGCTTTAGTGCACTTACAAGAGGATTTCCAACTGCACTGGAACTTTTAGCAGAATTGAGACGAAATCGCATTGGAGCACGTACGTGAGATACTGAGCAGCAGAAATAGATTGACCTGTGCAATTAAGCATGCTTAATCTAAATGATTTGATCACGAGCTCGGGCGTCAGAATTGCAGCAGTTTCGTGCATCACATCTTTAGCAGATAAATTGCAACATACTTGCGTCAGACTTGCAGCAGCTTTAATGCACTTACAAGAGGATTTCCAACTGCACTGGAACTTTTAGCAGAATTGCGACGAAATTGCATTCGAGCACGTACGTCAGACACTGAGCAGCAGAATTAGATTGTCTTGTGCAATTAAGCGTGCTTAATCTAAACAATTTGATCACGAGTTCGAGCGTTAGAATAGCAGCAGCTTCATGCATGGCATCTTTAGCAGATTAATTGCAACATTCCTGATAACACACGTCGTTATAAAGACGTTTTTAAGACGTTGTAAAAAACACGATATAACGTTTTTTACGGAAGTCTAAAATGACGTTTTAAAAATGTCTTTTAAACGTTATTTTGGCCGCAACATTTTTACCGAAGAACTTTACAGAAGCCTATAGAAACGTTGTAACGACGTATTTTAAACGTTTTTAATACGAGTAAACAACGTTATTGATACGTCTTTAAGACATTTACATAGTTCAGTATAAACTTCGTTTCATAAACGTCTTTTATACGTATCTAATTAAGAAAAAAAGCTACAGATTGAGAAAGCAGAAACGTCGTTAAGACGTTATGAAAACGTTTTACTAACGAAAAAAAACGCTATAATAACGGAAAAAAGACGTTTTAGAAACGTTTTGGTAGAACAAAAAAAAAGTTCATCAAACACACTACTTTCATCCATTCAACACTTCACATATCACGGTTCACCTGAAGGAAGTTTAAATAAAAATGTGTTGTTGCCTCAAAATTCATTTTGATTATGATCTTTATACATCTTAAACATGTTTTAACATACTTTTTAAAATTACTTCACGTGGCAGATTTATAGAAACTTGGGTTTAAATAAAAATATATCATTTTATTGGATACCAACATTAAATATTTAAATATAATAGCAAATGAAAAAATACCGGCCACGTACATAAATAAGAGTTTAATGAACAATAACACGTTAACAGTAAACAAAAAAATACATTTTTTAACAAACAAACATAAAAATGTTCAATTTTATTTTCATATACATTAATTATTTAACATTAAATAAGTTTATACAAATCTATATATGTGCACTATTATAGCTACGTACAGCTCGAAGTGCTTTTGTAGTATAATTTTCATTCTGTTTTGATACTTTATAATCCATCCACTTTTTATTAAAATCATAATGCACTGATTCTGTAGCTTGCTCTCCGAAAAATCCTAAGCCCATCTGGTGTTTTGAACAAAATTGTGCTACGTGATTAAAAATTGTATGCACTTTTGGTGTTATTGAGATTCCTAAGACTTCGTAACTTTTTTTGAATTCTTTAATATTTTGTTCAAAATCTAGCTTCAAATTTAGAGAAAAGCAGTCGTCAACGACTATTTTAAATTTTCTAAAAGTATCTACATACGCCATGGAACCTGCTAGACCTCCAATGTTAACTTCACATATCTGTTGAAGTTTATCAACATTATTCAGTAATACGTTACATGCATTTCCTGCAAACGAAAAGTTACCACCATTACTGTAACTTCTTTCTACGTTACTTTGATGCGCCCATTTTGTAGCAATATCGGGATATAACTTAAACATATTACTATAAAGTGTGTTAACACAGCCTAATAGAAGATGTAATTCTGGAGGAGGAATTACATCTAAAATTAGTTTATCATCATCTGAATAAAACAAAGGTGGTTTGATACAATTTTTGAAATCTTTAACTTTTTTTTTTACCTTTTCATGATCACACCAGTTATTATAATTAGACATACAGCTAGTTGTTGTCCTCAAAGTACCACACAAACCTAAATTAGTTTTTGTGACATCACACCAAATACATGGAAAATAACTTGCGCTATTCGTTGAACCCGTAATTATGTTTGAAAGTTTCAAGTCAGTTGTAATTCTTCCTGGATATTCAATCAAACAATCATTAATTTTTAGTTTTGACCACAAAAGTTTTACATTGTTATAATTTTCTTGTGTATCTGGAGCAAGAGCACTAATAAATATCTTCTTTACTCCAGTGTACTTCCATTTTTTAGAATTCTTTGAAGTTTTTTTTTCAATGTTATTATCTTCATTTTTAGATTGAATAGATAAGGTGAATTTTAAAGAACCTCCGCCATCATCAGTACCAAAATTCAAGTAAAAATAAAAAATATTTTTATTATGAATAATATGTTGTATAAACAAAATCAAATCGATGCAAATAACAGCAGAGCTTGGAATTTTTGTAGCAACCTCATTTTTTACAATTTCGAAATCCAATGAATGTACTTCAAAAAATTCATCCAAACTATGAGACTTTCGAAAATTTTTTTCTCGAGTATAAGGCTCAATAATATTTCGTGAACATGTTTTTTTTCTTATAAATTTAGAAAAATCACGTATCTGACGATCAGATAAATTTGAATCATTCTGCAAATCACATAAATCATTAGACGATATTTGGTGTATTTGTTTTTTTTCTTTTGCATTTACGATAATATTTAATGGTTTACCACGCTGTTGCGATAGAGATAGTGCAACATTCGTCCTTTCTGCTTTGTCATTTAATTTATTTTTAACTTTCCTTTTGACTAATAATTTAGAAATCAAATGTTCACTTTGCTTTGGAGTTTTAATGCCTTCTTGAACATTTTTTAGGAATGTTGTTGAAGTACATTTATGACTTATACCTTTAGCTATTAAAGTTAAACAATTCGAACATCACCTACTAGTCTTCTTCAGTGGTTTGCGAGATTCCTTTTTTTTAGTATTAACAATTTCAAAACTTCTTTGTCTGGATCTAATTTCATTATAGAAAGTACAGCCACACTCTTTTTCTGACTTTGATGTACTGCGCGTTTTCATTTTTAAATGATATTTTGAGTAGTCTGGCATCTGAAGTGAACTTTTTAAACTTGTATTCATATTAGCTCTTGTAATTTTAAGCCTACAGGCACCACAAACTACAGCAGGTAAACGCGAATCCATCTCATTAAAATCAGGAAATAACAATTTGATTTGAGTTCCTATTTTACCTGTAGTTTTATAATGCTTTTTTTCGGCTTCCTTTTACACATCAAACACATACTATGCCGATTTTGTTCGTGAGATCTGGCCGAATTACTTTGCAAGTTCATAATTGACAATCACTATTTTTAAATTGAATGAAATTAAATAAATTGAACGAACGTTGCTGCGCGAAGTCAAATGCTATACTAAATTTTCTACAAGATTATATATCACTTTAAATTCCACAAATTGTATTTACATATGATCTTTATATTATAAATAATAAACAGTATCGAGAACTGTTAGCTGTAACCTTTTCAATGTTTATTTTATTTGTATACAATGAATCAGGTGAGAATATAACGAACTTTAAGATTGTAGTTATGGAAAAAATTTTCTAGCTTTGTATATATTATTTCTCATTTCTTAAGTGATTATATATATCAGTCGTTTTATAATTATAGATTTAATGCATATTAATACTGTAAATAAATGTTTTTAACATACAGGTGATATAAAATAAATGGGGGATGGTTATTTATTTATTTGTTATTTCTATTTATATATTTATAATAATGTTGCCTAATAAAACAATATTTGTTCATTTAAACTTAACTTTTTATGAATCGGCCACGTAAATTGATTTTAAAAAGTATGTCAAAATATGTTTAAGATATCTAAAAATCATAATCAAAATGAATTTTGAGGCAACAAAACATTTTCATTTAAACTTCCTTTAGGCGCTTTCTTTGATCTCTTAAAAAGTCAACCAAGACATGATTTTGGAAAGCCGCTACATGTCGCACTATTGATAATTATGTTTTTGAAAAATTCAATTCAAAGATATTTTTATCAGTTTTTCAATAAACAAAAAGATTGTAGGAATGTTGATATAGATATAAAATTGAAATTTTACTACATTAGATTTGTTGATAAACTTGAAAGCTAAGCAGATGTTATAAATAAATCTTTGAATTCAATTTTACGCATAAAATTTACTTAATATACTTCACGAACAAAATTGAATTGACGATTCCGCATAATGTACATTAGTGATATTCTTATTCGTCAAAATTATAAATTTCTAATAATTTTGATTATTTCAATTTCAAAGGTACATACAATTTTGAATTTTCGAAAAATCAACTAATGTACCCTGGTAGAAAATTGAACATTAATCTGCCCAGAACATCTTGAATTTCCTGCTCAGTGGGCAGATTCTACTGATATATTCTGCCCAGAAACCCTACGTACTGGCGACGTTTTCTGGGCAGAATCTGCTGAAATCATGTTATAAGTCAAATAATATTGATTTGAGGTTATTTTTTCCTATTTCGCTACGTAGGAGAGAGAGAGAAAGAAAATCATGCACACTCATTTGTTTGTTCGAGATATAATAGCTATAATTTTTTTCTTTAACCATGAAAGCTTAACATATTGCGCTTGATATTATATTTGAAGGTTTTTTTTTTGTTTATATAATTAATTCGGTGACATTTAAAAAAAATTATTTTTAGAATAAGTAATTATGATCTGCCTCAATAATTATCATTAATTGATTTAAAACATTAAAGTTTGTTTATTTAAGGTTATAAATTGATTGATGACAATCGTTCAACATAATTTTATGGGCAGAAGTTAATCAAGTGAGCAGATATTATGTTTAATTTTCCACCAGGGTATTTATATAGAATGATCATACGATAATTTACGTTATACGAAACCTCATTTTAAAAACAAACATGTCATAGTTATTTTTCTTTTTTAAGAAAAATTGAAGAAAATTAACAAGTTAGTTATTACAAGTAAATTAGTTACTTTTTCTGTAAGTTTTAAATATCACGACTTTAGAATTAGTTAATAAACATCAAAGCTAAACAGGTGTTAAAAAAAAAAACTTTCAATTCCATAAGCCCTTGAGCGATCTTTTTCATTCATTACAGCACTTTTTACTTATAATTTATATTTTTAATTTTCATTGTTTTATAATACACTCGTCTTCATTTTTATCTTTTTTCATATTATTTCTTTAGTTATTAACTTTTATATTTTTTTTTAACCATGTATACAATAACTTGTAAAACATAACTATCTTAGATAAGATTACCATTAAAGTAGAAGTTTTTCATCTTTTAAAAAAGAATTCTTATGTATATCTTAAAGATTTTATTTTTAAAATTTATATGGAAATAGAATTTAATTCAAAGATTTATTTATAACAGCATTTCAGTAAAAGAAATTTGTAGAAATATTGATATAAAAGCAAACTGAAAAGATATGTAGTTCTTTTTTAGTATAATTTTAAATAACTCAACATTTTCATCAGGCACACAAGTTTGAGCTGGCTCAAATTCGTCGTAATGATGTCAAAAAATAATCCCTTATGATTTTTTTGGATTATCTAATACGTCAAATTCAATATTTCCATAAATCTTCGAAAATTTTGCATTTTTATATGATTTATCACGTAAAATCGTAACTCGTTTCCATAATTTTACAAAATATTCAAAATGACTTTCCATATGCTCTTACAAAAATACCAGGATTTATTCCTTGACTTCAAAATTATGAATTTGAATCGTGTTAGATTCGTGTCCTTCATCAGGGAGCTGAGTTATAGTGTTTTAAATTAGGCACTCTAGAGTTACATTGAAATTGTAAAAGTATGACGGATTTACACATATACTCAAGATATCGTTACAATAAACTAATTTTCTATTCATGACTTGGAATTACAAAAACTCAATAACTGTGAATGTATTTATAACTATTTTGCAATCCTAAGTATTCTTTAAAACGATGAATCATAATATTCTGTATGAATGAAATATTTACTTATTACGTTTATAATTGGAAGTTGCTAAGTAAGTAATGAAAGATTCGATTAGATGAGGAGATACAATTCTAACGTGTATGGGTAAAATTTAAAAAATTGACAAATCAAGCCCGGTACGAAGACATTTTTTATTTATTTCTTCTTTTTTTTCTTTATTTTGGGCATGTTCGATTCATTTTTTGCAATTTTACACATTACAACTGGATTCTTTGATTAAAATCCTTCAAAAATCACTGATATATTTTCCATAAGATACATAAACCCCTTTTTTATCAAAAACAAAAATGTTTGCGTACCGCACACGACATACGAAGACATTTTTGCTTGTTTTTCTAGTTATTCTAATCAAAATAAGTTTATACACTAAGAAACGCTTGAATTTTTTTTGAATTAGGTTATCAAGCTTGGAAACGTATTCTCAATTTTTTGAATTTCACCCATATTCACTTTAAGTAGCTCTACTTCTTTACGTAAGCTTCTAAGATTTTAATATCATATATATAAAAATAAGAATAATCATTACTAGGTAATACATTGGAAAAATGGGATGAATACCTTCAAGAACGTCAAAAAGAATATAATAAAAAACAGATACAAAATGAAAAAAAAACCCGTAATAAAAGCGTGTACAAAACTGAAAAATGACAGTGTTAAGTTATCGAGGTATGTTATTCTGAATCAAATAGTTGTCGAGAAAACTCTAGACAAATCAAAACATGATTCATCCATGGAAAATGATGTTCAAGGAGAAATAATCGATTTACATAATAATAAAGGTAACTCATTGAATCACTACATTTTGTCTTATTTTTTATATAAAAAATAATCTTCTAAATTTATTTTATTTTTTGGTTTAAGATTCATTTGGAAATAACGATTTAAATCAATCGATGGATAATGTATGTGCTGGAACTTCAAAAACAAATGAATCACATATCAGTACGTTAGTAAAGATAAAACAAGAATTTCTACCCATGAAAAATAATATAATAAGAAATTCAGATTTACATGATAAAGAAGGTAACGTATATTGAAAGATTGTATTTTCATCTTATTTTTTATTTTAGAAAATAATCTCTTCAACGCATGTGCAGGAACTTCAACAACAAATGAAGCACATATTGATCCATTGGCAAAGCTAAAAACTGGTTTACTGTCCGATAATAATGATGTACAAAAAGATTTAAATGATGATGGTAACGTATATTGGAATATTGGATTTATGTCTTATTTTTAGTATTAAGAAAAAATCTCTTTAATTTATTCTATTATTTGGGCTTAGATTTATTGGAACGCAACAATCCAAAATTAAATGAATGGATAGACAAAGCTTGCGCAGGAACTTCAAAAACAAGTGAAGTACATGTTGACCCATAAGCAAAGCTAAAAACTAGTTTACAGTCAATTAATAATGATATGCAAAACGATTTAAATGATGACGGTAATGTATATTGGAATATTGTATTTATGTTTCATTTTTAGTATTAAAAACACTGCCAAGTGCTTTGGCGCAATGCTTTCTCATAGAGCACATTGAGTTTGAGTAATTTGATTTTTTTTTTCAATGTGATTTTAATGTTAATGTCCCTATCCACTGCATCGAAGGCTGCCTTAAAATCTATGGAAATCATATGAATTTTATTTTTTCCTACTTTTGCCATTTGCATTATGTGATTATGTACTCTAAAATTAAAACTGCACTAAGAAAATAAGTTTTCAAAAGTTTTTCTTCTTTTGGCAGTCGCAAATAATGTTCATACAAATGTTCAAGCAAATTCTTCGAGTACTTTACGTAAAATACCAAAAATCGAAAAAAAATTAGAAATCGAAATTTTTTTTAAATTCTTAAAATGGCTCTAAAAAAAACTACGCTAACTAGGAGAGTATCAGACCTCCGGATCACGGATTTTGCTAAAACTTTGAGATAAGTTTTCAGATGTCAAAATATAAAAGGAAATAGAATTTTAGACCCCAACGCTCAATATTTCCCTAGCTACAGGCAATTAAAGAATATCACTAAAAAAGTTACTAGATTTTCAAACGCTTACAGTTCCTTAGCATTGATACTTAGGAGCATGAAACTTTTTTAAATGAAAGCTGAGCTCAAATCCTTTCAAAATAGTAGTTATAGCATGTCAAAATATTATTTTTTCCCAAAGTTACAGCGTAATAAACATTAGACCCAATTTCAGCTTTTGTTATTAATTAATATTTTAAAAAGAAAAATCAGGTCCAATGTTTATCACGCTATAGCTTTGGGAAAAATGATATTTTGACATGCTATAACTACTATTTCGAAAGGATTTGAGCTCAGCTTTCATTTAAAAAAAGTTTCAAGCTCCTAGCTATGAATGCTAAGGAACTATATGCGTTTGGAAACCTAGTAACTTTTTTGGTGATTTTCTTTAATTGCCGGTAACTGGAGAAATATTGAGCGTTGGGATCTAAAATTTTGTTTCCTTTAATATTCTGACCTCTGAAAACTTATCTCAACGTTTGAGCAAAATCCGTGATCCGGAGGTCTGATACTCTCCAAGTAAGAAAATCAGTTTTTAATAGTTCCCCCCCCCTCTCCCCCCCACTTAGACAAAAAAATAAATTGTAAATTTGCTTAATGAATACACACACATACATATAGACATTTTCTGGAAACCACTTTTTACGACTCCTTGAGTAAAAATATGTACAAATTAATGAAAAAATAAAAAAAAATTTTTTTTATCGATGCAATGCTTTCTATATGAGAAAGCAAAAATTATCTCTTAATTTTATTCTATTATTTGGGTTTAGATTTTATTTTTTTATTGGAACCCAACAATCCAAAATTAAATCAATCGATGGATAAAGCTTCCGCAGGAACTTCAAAAACAACTGGTTCACCGTTGATTAATAATAATATGCAAAAAGATTTGAATAATGAAGGTAACATATTGGACTATTGTTTTTTTGTCTTATTTTTAATATTCAACAATAATCTCTTGAATTGTTTAACTTCTGGTTATAGATTTATTGCAACAGGATAATTCAACATCAAATCAATCGATGAGTAACGCATGTGCAGGAAATTCAAAAACAAATAATTATAGTGCACTAAAAATTAATAGTAAATACATTTTTTAATAAATTTTCAGACATAATTTTATACCATTTTATTTTTATTTTTTTATCTAACTTACTGGCTTAAGAAGAGGTCACGTACCTCTGTCCTTTTCTAATCAAAGAATTGAGTTTTTTTACAGAAACTAATAACTTTATCAAAAAATGAAGAGAAAGCCGCATCTCGTATCAAAAAAAGCAATATTTTCTTTAATAAGAAAGAATTAATTCTATTGCTTCATTCTCAAGAAAACCTTGAAAAACTTAAATCATAGAGGTTAGGGTGGACAATTTGGTTTTTCAAGGTTTTCTTGAGAATGAAGCAATAAAATTAATTTTTTCTTATCAAAGAAAATATTGCTTTTTTTTATACAAGATGCGGATTTCTCTCTATTGTTTGCTAAAGTTATTAGTTTTTGTAAAAAAATAATTTCTTCGATTAGAAAAGGACAGAGATACGTGACCTCCTCTTAATGAATAATTGTGATAAATTGAAATGTTTTTTCAGATAAAAGTAATTCTCAACCCAAAGAATTGGTGATGTTACCGATTAATGAAAAAGTCAATGTAATTGCATGTAAGTAAATGATAACTTATAGACGTTACTTATAATCAATAAAATATGCTTCAACTTATTATATTTTTAGTACAACAACAGCAAATAATAGCTAACCAGTCTAAAATAGCTGTAGCTATTAATATAAACAAAAACAAAACTACTAAAATTGAAAATGGTTTAACTTTAGAAGGAACATTATTATTTAAAGATTATTTGTCGATTGAAGACCCTGATATCTTTGAATTTTTCGATGATAATTTACGTAATGATGAATGTTTTAGAAAAAAACAGTAAGTATTAATATCTACTTAAAAGATATTCAGATTTAGAATTTATGTGTTTTCTTTGATATTATTTATTATATTATTTTAAATGATCTAGTGGTAATATCTTGAAGTCTTTATTGATGAGGAAAATTGGAAAGTCACTGTGCGTAAAATAATTACAAGAGTAATGTGCATTGGACTCCAAGAATTATATAGTTGCTGCGGAAATAAGGGAAAGAGAGTCTTCAACGAAACTTTTTTATACAATTTAATTGAACGTAATTTTTATTTATAAAAATTATATAATATACATAAAAATATTATTCAATAATTATTATGTTATAAAATACAATTATATAATTATGATATTCAATTTTCTTTTTTAAACCTTCATAATTTTTTTAGTTGCAACTACTCAAGTCCCAAAAAAGACAAACCGAGCAAACGCACATAAAATGCGGACTTATGTTAGCGAGTATCTAAAACATGCTAAAACTCACGCAGGTGTTTATAGTAATTAAAAATTAAAATACATTTATTCAACCAATAGACATTTAACAGATGTGATTATTTCAATATTCATTACAGCTAAAAAAAACGGAAATGGAAGTAAAAGAAAAAAAAAAATCAGAAGTAAATAAAAAGAAAAAACTGTAAAATAAACAAGAAAAAAAATTCTAGCATTATCTCTACTATCTAATAAACCCTTTGAAAATGAAGAAACAGATGATCCAGTTAATTTCAAGGAAAATTCTATTTCTATTCAATTTGTTGTATACTGTTTGATTAATTTATTCAAAATTTTAAGCGTGTTACTTTTACAAAGTTGTAATTTGTGATATAGAATTTAAAGATTTATTTTTAACAACTGCTTAACTAATTCCAAAGTGAAAATATTTCCAGTTTGCTTTCATATCAATATTTCTATAAATTTCTTTTACTGAAATACATTAACAATTCTTTTTTAAAAGATGAAAAACTTTTACTTTAATGTAAATCTTACCTAGGATAGTTACGTTTTACAAATCATTGTATACATGATTAAAAAAAAATAAAAGTGAATAACTGAAGAAATAATATGAAAAAAAATTAAAATAAAGATGAGTGTATTATATAGCGATAAAAATAAAAAATATAAATTATAAGAAGTTTTATTCGTAAAATTGAATTCAAAGATTTATTTATAACTGTTTAGCTTTCAAGTTTATCAAAAAATTCGAATGAAGTAAAATTTCAATTTTAAAACTATATCAACATTCCTACAATCTTTTTGTTTATTAAAAAACTGATAAAAATATACTTTTGAATTGAATTTTTCAAAAACATAATTATCAATAGGGCGACATGTAGCGGCTTTCCAAAATCATGTCTTGTTTAACTTTTTAAGAGATCAAAGTTTGTATTTTTTTAAAATAAAATTGGTCTTTTTTGAATAAAAATAATAATTTGGTTTTATATGTGAAGTGTTGAATGGATGAAAGTAATGTGATTGATGAACTTTTTTTTTGTTCTACCGGAATGTTTTTAAAACGTCTTTTTTCCGTTATTATAAAGTTTTTTTTTCGTTAGTAAAACGTTTTCATGACGTCTTAACGACGTTTCTGCTTTCTCGATCTGTAGCTTTTTTTCTTAATTAGATACGTATAAAAGACGTTTATGAAACGAAGTTTATACTGAACTATGAAAACGTCTTAAAGACGTATTAATAACGTTGTTTACTCGTATTAAAAACGTTTAAAATACGTCGTTACAACGTTTCTATAGGCTTCTGTAAAGTTCTTCGGTAAAAATGTTGTGGCCAAAATAACGTTTGAAAGACGTTTTTAAAACGTCATTTTAAACTTCCGAAAAAGACGTTTTATCGTGTTTTTCACAACGTCTTAACGTCTTTATAACGTCGTGTGTTATCAAGGATACTTGACTTTCATAAGTATACTGCAATTCTGCTGCAAGCATCCGTGCATCACACGATGTTCCTGGCTGCACTTTGTCTGCTGTAAGTATACATCAATTCTGCTGCGAAGTGTCTGCTGCACGATGCCTTTCATAAGTATATTGCAATACTGCTGCAAGCATCCATGTCACATAACAACTTCAATTAACAAAATGCTTGCCAAATTTTCAATTTTTAATTGAAAAAATAAAATGTTACTTATTATTCCCTTGGCATTACTGAGATTTTCTACTTACTTCAAGATTTCAGTTTTGCCAAGTGTATTATGTAATATTTTTTTAGCATTTTTTTTTAGTAAAGTGCTCGATGTAGTATTTTTTTACTTATTATTTAATACATTAAAAGTTAAAACAAAAAGCTAATTTCTCAAAACTATAATTTAATAGATTTAATGTATTAAATTTAAAACTAAAAATAAAGTTAATGATTTGTATTAATAATTATGTTAGTAGATTTTATAAAAAATTATCAATAATGTTACAAAATGTGCAATACCAAACATGTATATACATGTTTTTCACATATTATCATATACAATCAAAATATTATTTTTAATCTCAATTAATGTACAATATTTATAAACACCATTTTAGTATACAATTGCTAAACCTTGAGACAGAGTTAATGAAAAATTGTCATATATTTATCAAAAAAAATTTTCACAAATCTAACCTGAAAAATTGTCTGCTTATTAATAATAAATTTATAAAATACATTTTTTTACATATATAACCTAAAAAACTTTCTTTACAAATCACAATCAATTTAGTTTATTTAAATATATATTCACTTATTAATTATTATTTTTGTAAAGACTAAGTAAATAAATAATAATAATCACACTAAGAATTGTACTGTATTTTCAAAAATTGAAGTAAATGTGGAGCAACGCAACAGCTGATTAATCATCAAATATACGATAGCATCAAAGCAATCAGATTTAATATATGTGTATGTGTATGTACATTATATACACTGCTGTTATTTTTGCTGTCTCTTTCGTACTTATTCTAATGTATATGAATTGACTTTCTTTTTTCTATGTTCGTCACTTTCAAGACTATATATATATATACACTGCTGTTTGCTGTTACTCGTTCTCTCTCATTCACTCTATGCATATGCCACATGTTATCTTCTCTCTCTCTCTCTTTCTTTCCTATATACGTACGCCTGCTCAGGCGACTGTACGTTCCACTGAATGAGAATATTATTAAAAACAAGAAATCGCAGGTCTAGCCTATATATCATACAAAAAATAATCAATACATCATTTTTTAGCTGTTTTTGGTATGAAATGTTTATTAGCATTATATTATATATATATATATATATATATATATATATATATATTTACCAGTAATTAACAAGTAAATGCATATATTTAATATATATTTTGCAAGTTTCATTTTTAAAAATTTGAAACTTAAAGTAAATAGGTCTCGTCGCGTACGATGCGGCTTCGCAAACTTGCCTTTCGGGGCGCTACCTTGCCCTATGATAAAATTCATTTTTGACTGGCAAAAGAATAAAAAATTTTTAAAACTGATTCTCTTAGCGCACTTTTGATTTTAGAGCATTATAAAAATTTTTATTATTCATTTTTTTTTTATTTTACGAAAAGCATTCAATAGATTTTCTCCAAAATTTGTATGCAAGTCATTCGCTACACTGAGAGATAATTCATGCTAATAGAGCATGCGAACAGCCATCTACGCAAGCATATAAAATATTAATACAAATATGACAGGCGTGAGAAGCTCTATTAGTATTGGATCACCTTATACTAAAAAAGATGGTATGGAGAGTAACTAAAGCATGAACGGCATTCACTGATGACTCGCGTGGTATACTTTGATGACTCCCTACTTTCATATCCTTTGTTTGCTTGAGTCGCCTCTTCTTTTGGGTGGCGACGCGAGCAAACACGGCTGGTCTATATCCAAAATCATGACGCAAATTTCGTTAACGTATTTTCGTTGTGTGAATCTTTTTTTGTTTTTTATTTTCTTTTTTTATGAGGAAAGATACATTATAAATATAATCTGTTAAATTTTGTAACTATCAATAATTAATTTTTAACTAAAAATTTAATTATTTTAAACAGCTGGGGGACAGATGAGCATGTACGATTTTACGCCAGAGATGTTTTGAAGTAGAGTTGGTCTAGTGCGTAACGTTCGCACTAGTTACAAAGTTTATCAGATTATATTTATAATGTATCTCCCTTCATAAAAAAAGAAAAGAAAAGAAAAAAAAGATCAACGCTACGAAAATACGTTAGCAAAATTGGCGACAGGATTTTGGATATAGACCAGCCGTGTTTGCTCGCGTCGCCACCCAAAAGAGGAGGGGACTTGAGCAATGGAAGAATGTCATAGTCAGCAGTTTTTTTTTTGGATCCTCTTATTGGTTAAGTCGTGTTCCGACATGTACCCATCACCATTCCTACATGGATCACACGCATCAAAGTTGGCATAGTCAGCAGTAAAGAAAGAATAGTGAACAAGCCACGTTCACTCCCTTCACGTCCCATGAGAGGATACAGCGCCAGCTATCGAAGGATATAAGAGTGGGGAGTTACTAAAGCATGTAAATAAACAGTTTTTGGATAGCATAAACCTTGTAAGAGTATATGGCGCTGTTATGAAAGCAGAGGATATTACTTACTAACTTTGGATACGTAAACTAAATGCTCTATTGGCATGAATTTTCTCTCAGTGTACTGTCTAAAGAAAACAAGCTTCAAAAAACTAATTTGTTCAGTACAGATTTAATTTCGAAGCATTTTAAAAATTTTCAAAAAAATTTTTATTTTTCATTTAACTTCTATTTTTCTAAATAAACTATTAATCATTAATCAAAATTATGACGTTGAAAAATAAGCATCTTTTATTGATTTCAACAAAATTTATTATTTTTATTATATTTGTACATCATGATATATTGTAAATATAAAAACCTTAATTTAATCAATATAAAAAACAGTAACAGAAATTAAAATAGTTAAACATTTAACTAAATATTTAAAATAATTATAGTATATAAAAAAACTTATAGTAATATATGATAATTATTATGATGAATATGGGAATTGCATATTATAATTATCTTTTTAATGCAAATTTAAAACTTAACTCAATAATAACCAAAAATATAATTAATATTTTTTTTCAGTTTTTTAAAAATATTAAAAAATGCACAGTGCATATGTGAATTATAATTGCAGTTCTAAACTATAGTTTAGCCGATGCTTTTCTTGAAACTTTGAATCGAGCACTAAATATAAATCATTTGAAAATTATAATTTTACTGTAAGCATGTTAAAATATTAGAATTAAGCTTTTCAGTATATCTACCAGCAATTTCAATTAATCAATGACGGAAAATATTCGTAAGATTATTCTACACTTTAGGTCTAAGCAGTGTTACAACATAGCTTTTATTTGTAAACTTATTCGCAATTAGCCTAAGTTCTCCTACTGACAACTAACCTCAGTGTACCGTCAGAAATTCACAAGAAAAAATTTGGATAAAAAGCGCTCATTCAAATAGTATTATCTCTGGTTCTACTTGTCACAATAAAAATAAAAAAAAGTAAATTTAAGTGAATAAAATTTTATTCTATTTTAAACCTCTTTTAAAATTTGTAAAAATTAAAAAAAAAAAATTTTCTTAATTGTATATTTTTTAATAATTACTGAAAAATTCAACCAACCAGAAACGGAGAAAATTTAAAAAATTTCAACTCTGATGATTTTTTTTTGTTTTGACGCTTCTTAATGAAGTTATAAACAATTGAAACATCGATAATGAAAATTTTATTAACAATTACGTTTCTCATATTATTATATATATTATCATCATTTTCCTAAAAATAAATTTTAGTTTTCTGAAGTATTTTGAAAAAAAAAATATTTGAATTATTTGAATAATTTTGATTCGAATTTAATTGTTTACATGCTTAACAATGTATATGATTACTTGTAACTTTATTGAAAAGTCTCGTAACAGAAAAAACATCTGTAATGAATATTAAATTTTTGAAAATCCTTCCGGTTTTCGTTTGAATTTTTTTCTAATCCATAATACAAACATACAGGAAGTTTTTATTAATTAACGCATTAGAATAAAAGTGATTAAGTAGCCGTTAAAGATGTATCTGTGTATGAGTGCGCACTTTATACATACTGAACGCTCATGTGGTAAGCCTATACCCAAACAGCACATACACAACGATTTGTCCGCTGATTTGCCGATGTGTCTTTTCCCTCATGTAGAGCGTATTTGCTTGCTATACTCTATTCATCTCTATATCTCTCTCTATTCCAGGCTACTTGGTATAGTATAGTGTTCCCTCTCTCTCTTATTCTTATAACTTAGTTGTGTATGCCCGCACAGATAGAGTCGCACGCACACAACACATATTAAGAGGTGGCTGTATAGCTCCATCCTTGTCTAATCTGAATTTTCGTTATTATTAATAAATGAAATATTCTTATACGAGAGTAAGGGTATAACCCAATAGATTTTAGGACAATCAATCGATCCTATCCTATGAAAAAATATAAAATTTTCATTTCTTTTCGTGTGAACTCTGAAATGGAAAAACAGTTATCAAGTTCAATTCCATAATAATAGCATATAAATGCTACAACAATTATGGGAACACAAACCTTATTTAAGTCATACTTCAATTTTCTTCGAGTTGCATATCGTTGGAAAAAAAATAAGAATCATGTTATTTAACCTGAATTTTAAAATACCGCAATATTATCTATGGCAGGCATCATGACAAAATCATTAAAGAATTGTACCTTACTCAAGGGTTTGCATTTCTTAGTTTTAAGAATCTTCTTCGGGTCAGAAAGTAATAAAACTATGTAATTTTACCCTAATTTCTTTAATAATATAATGTTTTCTAGGGTAGGAAGCATGACAGAACAATTAATTAATAATACCTCATTTAGGGTCCTGTACTTATTAGTTTCAATAATGTTCTTTGAGTTTAATCGGGTTGATAAAAATTGAGGGTATGTTATTTTACCTAAATTTTTAAATACCGCAATATTTTCTAGGGTAAAAAACATGACAGAACCATTAAAAAATAATACCTTATTTAGGGGTCTGATTTCTTAGTTTTAACGTTTTCGAGTTGGATAAGGTTGAAAAAAATCAAAGATATATTATTTTACTTAAATTTTTGAATGCCGTAATATTTTCAGGGTAGGAAGAATGGCAGAACAATAAAAAAATAATACTTTATTTAGAGTAATGTTTTTTTTTTAATTTTAAGATGTTCTCCGAGTTTAATCAAGCTGAAATAAATCAGATACATAAAACTTAAGATTATATTTCAAATTTCATAAAAATTAACGGGATGGAAAACTTATATTAGGAAAAAAAAATTTATATATTAATACACTTTTATACCTTAATCAAGTGTCAGCGGTATTTATTTTGTACAAAGATGTTCTTTTTTTAGCATTTTTATAAATTTTTACGAACTAAAAAAAATTCTTATCTGATTCGAATCAAACTTTAGTCACATTAATAATGGTGGTACAAGTAAGTGCAATTGTAAATTAATATAAAAAAAAGAGGGGGAGTATTGTGGGGATGTGTATGTGTGTAGTAGTGCAAGTAACTAATGATGTACTATACAGACAACCCTACCCCCTAGAGACGAGTTAACGTGTTAGCGTGTGAGCGTTCACGCTCTCACTCGATCACCGACTGTATCCCTGGTCTCAGCTAATACAACGCTTAAACATATCTTGAGTGTACTCATTTATAACCTCAACATCTTAGACTTCCATCTCATCTTATACTGTGCTGAGTTTTGGTTGGAGTCCCTGAATTCCACAAGCTTCTAGTACAGTATTCTATATTCAACGCAACTTACTGCAAGTGGCGCTGTAATATCATTTCTTTCGTTATGCTAAACTATTAACTTAGATTACAATTTCTCCTCAGGAAATGACAATTCCTCCTTGTTAAAATTGGAAATTCAAGCGATTTGAAATAATAATTTTTAAAACTCCAATTTCAAACTCAAGGATTGCAGAATATAAAAATTCAATAAAGTGAAAGTACTAATACCAACATTACCACAAATAGCACGTATATCCTTGAAAAGTTGTGACACCCTCTATGGCACGATGAGAAGCATAACTCGTCAAAGGTATAGGTATAATAATATATTAAACGTATCGAAATAACGAATATCTTTCCAATCATTAAAAAATTATCGACAGATATATTTGCGAGCGATTTGCATGGTATTATTTAATAAGCGTAAACGTCATCACAAACTAAGAAAATTTTATCTTAATTTCATTTCATAGCAGTTTTTTTATTAATGACTTTGACCTCAAAATATCTTTTGGCACTAAAAAGTTTATATATGTGAATATATATACAAATATGAATCAATATATATTTAATATTCTGAATCATTTTTTTCCTTTTTATCTTACAGAATAAATTTAAACAATATTTTTACGTTTTCAATTGAAGTGGGTCAACGTGTAACAAGCTGCTACAGACAAAAAAGCACGGGAACATAAAAGCGCTCTACCTTATGTCACACTCATTTTCATTTGTTACAGATCAAATTCCTTGTATATGAATGTTAAAGAATGAAAGTATTAATATTTTTTTTTCCATTTATTTTATATCAAGTTGTGTGTTTTTCCTCTTTTTCTGATTTTCCAGGGGTCTATTGTCGATAATTTGGATCCCAATTAGTAACTATAACATAATGTTAATTTATGTCAAAATTTATGCACATATACTTAAATAGGTGTTCAACAATCTGAAGTATTTTTGTTTACCTCTTTCAAAATAAATCTGCAAATTACTTATGCGTTTAAATTTCAAGTGAGATTAGGTGTAATAAGCTGTTAGAATCAAAAACATATGTAGCATGAAGGTGCTATATATTACCGATTCTATGTTTATATAAATTTTTTATTGAATAAATCGATTATTCTAAATGTTAAAAAAAATATGTTAACTAAAATGCATAAAGTTAGGAAACAATTGAGTATTTAAATAAGTAAATCGTAACAAGTTGTTATGAAAAATGTAAAAATTCACTAATTGTAGAAGCAATAATCTTGGAGCTTATTGTGAGGGACTTTGAAATTATTAGCAAGGTAATAAAGTTTTCCTAATACAATGGATATTTGTTATAATTAGATAAAAAAGCGATTTAAAAATGTAATTTTTTAAGCTTAAAATTAAGGTGACTTCAAAATTTAGGTTACGTTTTATTTTTTAGTTTATAAATCATGCTCTTAATACATACAATTTTTTGGATTTTTTAATTTTCGACCATTTTTTGATAATTATAGAATGGTGAAAAACTTATGGATCCAAAAAATTTTACAAACTAAAAGGGTAATTTGTAAACTACGAAATGGAAATTTAGCCTAACCTCCATAATTACTTTAAAAGCAAGAATTACATGCCGTAAAAAATATTCAGGTAAGCGAAATGATAATTTATTACAACACTACAAACAACGCGTATACTCTTGACGAGTTGTGCGCTTAAATTAAGCTAAGCGGAGCACAACTCCTCAAGGATATAGGTATATGAACAGATAAAACGTTTAAACTTTTTCAATTAAATAGATATTTATTTTTAATTGAATAATATACTTATTACTGTTATTGTTTTTTTTTGGCCATGAATATACTGATTAGATGGTGTATCGAATTGTCATTTTATAATCGTATTGAATACACAACGAAATAAAAATACTAATCTACAATGAAGCATACATTTCCTAAATAAAATTATACATATAACTTATAAATATTTTGTCATTTATT
Organism: Anastatus disparis; assembly: GCA_017163975.1. Lineage (NCBI taxonomy): Eukaryota > Metazoa > Arthropoda > Insecta > Hymenoptera > Eupelmidae > Anastatus > Anastatus disparis. Next base: position 632,285 of record JAFFSR010000113.1, read on the forward strand.
TTATTACGGCAAGCTTTGTGAGTTCTACCATATGTAATGGAGATTCATGCCTTGATATTTCCAAAGAGTTGTATACATGTTGAAAATAATGACGTCCTTGAATGGTGCTTTTAAAGAAGTCTTAGAGAGGCGTCATTATTTTCAACAAGGAAGATGTCATCCATTTTGAAAAAAGAATTTTTTTTTGAAAATTTACGTCTTTTACTATGAGTATTAATTGGAAAAATACGTCTTTAAAATTATTTTACTTATGAAAAAGACGCCATTTTGTTACTATATTTCCTGAACATTAAAAAACGACGTCTTATTTTGTTCCAATCTTAGACACGACCAAAGACGTCTTCAAAGACGTACTAGAAAAACGTCATTATTTTCAACAGGGAAAGTTTAAACTTTTCGAAAAACAAAGAGCATTTGCGATTAAACTGAAAACGTTCTGGCCCAACATATTTGCGTCTTGGAAATTTGTATGAGGGATCGCAAAGCTTGAAAATCGCCACCTGGTAATTTAAAATTAAATTGAGGCAATCGACTATCAATTCGACTGTAAGTAACTAGGTGGCGTTTTTTTAAGTTTTCTGATCCTTGATGCAAAGGGTACCCCCCGTTAAGAAAGTCAAAATTGTCCTGTCCCTGAAATTTTTGTTTGACCTGGTAACTATGTTTAAGATCGGAAATAAATAGTTTTTGTCATATTTGTAGACCGCGACCCCCCTTCCCCTGTCCACAGCATGAAAAAAATGACTTTTTCAATATTTATTTTTTTTCTCCGAATCTAGTCGGTAAAAAAAACCAAGAAAATCGTGCTTATAGTTTAAATAGTGACACATGATGTAGATTTTTTTCATGAAGATTTGATGATACTATATAACCTAAAAGGATAGAAAAAAAATTAAAACCCTTCCTATTTTTACGGGAAATGCGGTACAGGGCCAATTCTTGCAAAAAAACTTGAATTTTATTTAAAAGTACTTGCCCGAATTTTTCAGATATTCCCTGGAGGTGCGCCAAACTTAAAAATGCAAAAAAACTCATTTTTTGGACGTTTTTGGCTGATTTTAGCTCATTTGCAGACTTTGTATTATTATTTATATTATGAAATTTTATTCTAGAACTTTATTTATGGATTTGATTCTGCAATCAAGTCAGAAAAATAAGATTTACAAATATTCGCATCATATTTTTGGACGAATCCACATTTTAGATTAGGTATTTAAACACTTCTTTCATGATTTTGTTGGTATTTCAATACTTTACATGTGATAAAATCTTTTAAATATTATATTACTTTAATAAAAGAAAATGTTTTGATAAATAAGTCATTTCACAGGTACAGCTATATTAAGTACGGTCAAAATATCAACTTGAGATTACATATGGGTTAATAAATTTATCTTTCGTAAGTAAAACTTATCAATACAAACATTACAATCCTGATTTAATAATATGAATTTTGACTTTGGCATTTTTAACACTATGTAATCTAAATCTACACTTAAGTCACACTTTTGCGAGAGCTATGTGGTCTATTTTTACACTGTGTAAAAAAATGTGAGCATGCGAGTACATTGAAATCTTGTTTAAATGTCTCATATTATTATTACAATATTAAATATATTTTTGTTAAAAAGCACATATTATTCGCAATTATTTTATGACATTTGCAATCGTTTTAAAGATTATAAATAAAGTTTGCACTTATGTCATGTATTGCATTATATTATCTCCATTGACATAGGTACGAATTCAGTAACGTAACTCAAGTAACAATCGTTAGGCTGGAAGTCATAGTCTTTACTCAGTTCTCAGATATTCTATCTATGTTCTTCTTACACTTTTTCCATAAGAATAACAAGGATAGAATATTTGAGAACTGAGTAGCGACTATAACTTCTAGCCTTAGACTTGAGTTGGGTCTATGAATTCGAGCCATAAAAAAACATTATGTTAAACACTATTTCGTCACTAAAGAAAAGTAACATGTAAAATATTTTGTTAATAAAATAACGAATATTAGTATTGAAACAGTATTACGAATGTTTGTATAAAAAATAAAATCCTATATTTATTAATTTTATATATTAGGTAAGGATTGATTTCTAACGAAATAGTAGTTGAAGACGATAATATTATTTCATGTGCTATATTACAATATTAGAATAACATTGTGTAATAAAAATTGACTCTATAATAAATGGTTCGTTATAATTATTATTGTAGATGTTTATGTAGATCTTTCGATAAAACATTAGGGCAAATTTTCGAATTATAATTTGTATAAGGTTCAGATACTAAATCCAAAACGTTTGATAATATATAGTCATTAATATCATCGATAACCTTGAAACTTGTTTAATTCTTACTGTTGAAAAAATATTATGTGGTGTTTAGATTGTTTATTATCAGTGGTATCTTAGAAAATTCATTTTTAGGTTTTAATTTTTCAGTGCAAATATAAAAAGGTTAAGATCATTATACTTCTAAAGTAAGAATAAAAATGTAATCATATAAAATAATCAATTTCTTAAAATTTCAATTCGCTCATGACTTAGTTTTCTTTTTAATCAGATTTTAATCAGAAAATTTTAATCAGATTTTATAATTTAATAAATTTATCTTAAGCTATTAAATATGAATTCATATCGATAATTCAATGTTGGGAAAAATGCTGATTTTGGAAAATATTAATTATATGTATACAAATATAGGTATATTTCAAACACACAGATTTATAAATTATTTTATACTTCAGTTTCTGTCTAGTGTATGTAAAAAAATAATTGTGAAGGTTATCAACTAATTTTATCAAAGTTAAATAGTCTACTATTATAAACGAATAAAACTACGTACTTGTAACTAGTAGGAATTGTTATAGCCAACATTAATATATTAGTTTAAATATAAAAGTATTGTCGCTAATAAGTAGGATCATTTAATTAATAAGTAAGTGTATTATTGAATATTCATAAAAAGTAATTTATCATTTTATTTGTGGATCTTATTTGCTAGAAATCAATCATTACCTAATATATAAGTAGTTTAGATAAAATTAGTTAATAATCTTTACAGAAAGAAACTTGAGTATATAATAATTTATAAATCTATGTGTTTGAAATATACCCATATTTTATTTATTTATTTATTTATTTAAATCCAGAGTTACATAGAACATTTACAAGCAATCTCATCTACAATTATTAAACATAATAAATGACCAGAAACGTCGCAAATCCTGCAGAGGAAAATAATATTTCCTGTTCGCAGGTCTGGTTTACAAAAGAAAAAAAAAAGAAAAAGCGAATATAATATAATAATATAATAAAAATAATAATGCCGGTTAGATTATCGTGTGTACCAGCACACAAAAAATCTTCCAGCCACACATCACTCATCACTCACTCATTCATTCAATATCATACACTAATTTGTTTTATATTCTCTTCTATTTGGCTTTCTGCACCCTAGTAATAGACATATGTAAGTTGACGGCAATAAACTGCCATCAATAACATTAAATAAAATATTCTTATTTATTCTCTTTACATAATATTTAATATTTAGTTGAATTAAACTTAATTAAATTATATAATAACAATATATTTTCGTATATCCACTCTTTTAATTTCTCATTAGAGGATTTATTAGTTATATCTAAAACTTTCAAATTATTTGGCAGTTGATCAAAAATTTTCATTGCTTTTATGAAGCTACTCTTGTCACTTACAGTCTTACGTACCCTTGGCAGTGGTATAATTTTATGCCTAGTCTTACTAACTGAGTTAATATAGATATTTTTAAGATCATTATAGTAATATTTGAGACTTTCAAGAGAAAACAGCTGATGTAATGTCATGAGTTTTCTATGAACAAAATTATTTTTAAAAACTAATTTTAATAATCTATTCTGTACTTTTTGAAGTAAATCCAAATTATTTTTGTAGGCTCCTCCCTATGCAAGTATGCCATAGCTTACAATGCTATGAAAAAGAGCATAATATATCATAATTAAAATTTTTGTTACTAAATAACCTGATATTTTATAAAAAGTGAAAATTAAGTATCTTGTTTTCTTTATTATATAATTAATATGTTCATTCCATTTCATATTGTAATCAAACATAATACCAAGGTATTTACAACTATTCACTCTGTTTAGTCTATTGCTTTCTCATAGAGAAAGCATTGTATCGATAAAAAAAATTTTTTTCTATTTTTTCATTAATTTGTACATATTTGAACTCGGTGAGTCGAAAAAAGTGGTTTCCAGAAAATGTCTGTATGTATGTGTGTGTGTGTGTGTGTGTGTGGATGTATGAATTCAGTTAGTAAACTGTATCTCGAGAACTACTCGATGGATTTGCTTCTAATTTTGCATGGAATTTAGTTTTGTGACTAACTTGCTGGGAAGCTATCGATAACTTGGTTCTTCCAGCGTAGTTTTCATTTTAAAGTTTAAAAAAAAAAAAAAAAACAATTCGATTTTTCGTTTTTTGGTTTTTTTTTGTTTACTACTCGATGAATTTGCTTCAAAATTTGCATGGAATTTATTTCTGATTGCCCGAATAAAATAAATTTTTAAAAACTGATTTTCTTAGCTCAGTTTTAATTTTAGAGCATTTTGAAATTTTTGAAAAAAATGTTTCTATTTATTAAGCCAATAAAATCTTAAAAACTACTCGATGGATTTACTTCAAATTTTCCATACAATTCAATTTTTTGATAAACTGGTGCGGAAGCTATTGGGAATTGGTTTTCTTAGCGCAGTTTTTTTTTAGAATCATTTTAAGAATTTTTAAAAAATTTCGATTTTTCATTTTTTTTGGATTTTACGTAAACTACTCGAAGAATTAGTTCGAAAATTTGTATGAAACTTTATTTCGACTGCCAAAAGTATTTAAAATTTTGTAAACTAATTTTCTTAGCGCACTTTTAATTTTAGAGCATTTTTAAAATTTTTTAAAAAATTTTTATTTTTAATTTTTTTCTATTTTACGAAACCCATTTGATAGATTTGCTCCAAAATTTGTATGCAATTAATTCGCTACTGTCTGAAGAAAACAAGCTTTGGAAAACTAATTTTCTCAGGGCAATTTTAATTTTAGAGCACTTTGAAAATTTTCAAAAAAATTTTTATTTTTCATTTATTTTCTTTTTTGCGTTAACCATACTATAAATTTTCTCCAAAATTTTCATACAATTAATTCGCTATTGTCTGAAAAAAATAAGCTTTTGGAAACTAATTTTCTTAGCGTGGTTACAATTTTAGAGAATTTTAAAGATTTAAAAAAAAATTTCGATTCTTCTTTTCTTATTTTTTTTTATTCTACGTAAAGTACTCGATAGATTTGTTCTAAAAATTACAGGGAAATTATTTGCGACTGCCAAAAGAAGGGAAATTTTCAAAAATTGATTTTCATAGCATAGTTTTAATTTTAGAGCATTTTTAAAATTTTGAAAAAGAAATTTTGAAAAGAAAATGTTATTTATTTAACCAGTTAGATCTCGAAAATTACTCGATGGATTTGCTTCAAATTTTGTATACCATCTATGTTTTTGTATAACTAGGCGGGAAGCTATAGAAAATTTGTATTCATAGTGTATTTTTTTTATTATAGAGCCATTTTAAGAATTTGAAAAAATTTTCGATTTTTAATTTTTTTTTTTTGTATTTTACGTAAGGTAATTGATGAGTTTGCTTTGAGATTTCCATGGGAATAATTTGCATCTGCCAAAGGAAGGATAACTTTTATAAACCGATCTTTTTAGCGTAGTTTTCTTTTTAGAAAATTTTCATATTTCAGTATTTTTCCATTTTACGTAAAGTACTTGATAGAATTGCTCTAAAATTTGTATACAAGTTATTTGCTACTGTCTTTATAAACCAAGTTTTAAATAAATAATTTTATTAGCGTAGCTTTTTGATTATTTCTTTCGTTTTCTGAGTTACTCTTGAAAATTTATAATAGTACTACTGATTTAGATGTTGACTTGTATTATTACATTCAATTAAGTATTTAAATATAATCATTATTAAATATTATAAATTAAATTGTTTTTTAATAAATGGAAAAAATATTTGAAGAAGAAGAATAAATTTCGTTGTCATCGTTCTTTTAAAGTACAAATTTATTAATAAATATTAATGTTAGACAATTTTTTTATATTAAAATCACATTTAAATAAATATAAAAAAAATAATGAAACTCAAAGAGCTCTATGAGAAAGCATTCCGCCAAAGCACTTGACAGCGTTTTGTTATTTATTTTTAATACAAAATTTGTTGGCACACTATCACAATAATTCCCGAAGTTAATGTATACTGTTTTATCAACATTTAGGGTTAGTTTGTTTAATGCTAACCATTCTGACACTTTCTCAAGATATTTGTTCATAATATATTCAACTTCTTTCCAAGTATTGCCAGTAGCTACCAATGCTGTATCATCAGCATACGACATTATGGTATCATTCGGCATGTCAGTTAAAAGATCGTTAGCATATATTATGAAAAGAAGAGGTCCCAGAATTTTTCACTCATTCTCTCACCTACTGTACAGTAATGAGCATTCATGGCATTAGCGATCTCTTTTTTTTCAGTAATTACTTCATTATTACTACTTATTAATTCACTTATCATAACATTTTCCTTCTTATTTCTGCCAATTTTAGAATTTGTTATTGACAATAATTTTCTAGTGTTGTTATAATTTTGTTGAATACTGAAATTGTTATAATTTATTTTGGCATCTTTTATTATCTTATCAAGTACTTTTATATAATTTTTATATTTTAACTTTAATTCCTCATTGCTTGGATTTTTTTTAAGTTCTTTATAAAGTTTTTAGTAGATAAGCTATAGGCATACTGGCTCAGGTTCCTTCTGGATCACCCCCTCTCTCCTCAAAGTGATCTAGAATGTAATGTGTGTATAAGCCCATAAGAGTATCCCCTTCTTCGAGTGATTTTTTGAATTTTGGTTTTTATTTACGCCCACCCTTCCCTGCTCCATGTGATCGAGAATGTAATGTGTGTATAAGCCCATAAGAGTATCCCCTTCTTCGAATGATTTTTTGAATTTTTGTTTTTATTAACGCCCACCCTTCCCTACTCCGTGTGATCGAGAATCCGATGTGTGTATAAGCACATAAGAGTATCCCCTTCTCCGTGTGATTTTTTGAATTTCAGTATTTTGTTCACGCCCACCCTTCCCTACTCCATGTGATTTAGAATCCAATATGTGTATAAACCCATAAGAGTTACCTTTTTTTGTTTGATTTGTAGGTGGCCCCATACCGTAGGGAGTCCCAAGATGTTTTTTCTTTTGAAAGATTAATGTTTACGATTGCATGTTTTCCTTTTTTTCATCTCTATGACTTTTTTTTCTTTAAGCCACCTTCTTTTGATCGATAGATATTTTTCCTTATCTTTTACAAATAAGAGTTCTCTTTTTTTTTTAAACAAGATGAAAAAAGATAGCTGACCCTTATAATAAATTTTTTTCTCAAAAAAGATTTTCTTTCAAAAAGATAAAGACAGTATTATATCTTAAAGGTTGCATGATTCATTATTTTCATGCACCTGCGACTCAAAAAAGAACACACACAGTGTACTGCATTAAAAGAAAGGACATTCTTTTTCTTCTCTCCTAAAAGCAGGTAAATTTTTGTGCAACGTTCAAGAAAATGCATAGTGGGCAGCGCTACAAAAAAAGACTCTCCATCCGCCGAAAAAACTTTATGTTTGCTAGTGACCCTTTCGCTTCCCCGCAGCGCCACTTAGTCGGCGCAATCAGTGTGCTGAAAATGGACTCTGATTACTCCGATAATCTTAATGCAAAGACTCTCCATCCATAGAAAAATTTTACGTTTGCTAGTGACCCTTTCTCTTTCGCTTCCCCGCAGCGCCACTTAGTCGGTACAGTCAGTGTGCCAAAAACGGACTCTGATTGCTCCGATAATCTTAATGCAATCGGCGCTTTACGCATCGCTGAAGCATACATGCGGCGCCTAATGTCTTTGAGTGCAGGTATACACAAAAAAACCTCGGTCTCGTCATTGTTTACCACTGCATGTTTTTTCTTTTTCATCTCTATGACAGTTTCTTTAACCCACATGCTTCTGATCGATAGATATTTTCCCTTTGGTCACTTTCACATTACTTTACTATTCAAAGTCACTTTCTGCTTGTTCTGATAATCTTAATGCAATCGGCGCTTTACGCAACGCTGAAGGATACATGCGGCGCCTAATGTCTTTGAGTGCAGGTATACACAGAAAACCCTCGGTCTCGTCATTGTTTTACCACTGCATGTTTTTTCTTTTTCATCTCTATGACAGTTTCTTTAACCCACATGCTTCTGATCAATAGATATTTTCCCTTTGGTCACTTTCACATTACTTTACTATTTAAAGTCACTTGTTTTCATTTTGTTGGAAAGAGACCTTTTTTTCCTTTTCGTAAAAATATGTTTTCTTTTACTGAGAAAAGAAACTTTGTTTTGGTTTTCATGTTTATAATCTTACAATCTTTTTTCTTTCAAAATTGAAACTTTTATTGTGCCCATTCTATATCCATGTATTAAGTTAAAATAAGGTTATTGGTGAATTTTTTTCTTTTCAGAAAAGGTTTTCTTGACAGGTTTATATTTTTGAAAGTCACCACTTATCTTATTTTATCTTTTTTTTTTAAGAACAAAGGTCTTTTACTCTTTTCCTAAAACGATATATCGGTCATTTAATTTTGAAAACGAAGCCCTTTGCGAATGCATTCTTTTTAGATAGAAAAGAGGGCGTGGAAAATACTTGGAGGATTGTCAAAAAATTTTTTCCGCAGGTAGGTAATTTTTGTAAATTTTTTTGTATAAATACTGTGCTGCATGCAATGTTCAGTATTCAGTCTCTCAAGCTTCCTAAAGCAAGATTGAAAAATTTAAGTTTCGATTTAAATCGTATTTAAAAAAAAATAAAAATGGCAAACGGAAAAAAAAATCAAGAAAACAAAACTAGTGCGAGCCTCAAAATAATGAGGGCTAGAATCCAATGGTTAATGAGGAACGGCTCGTTGATCTTGTTGATGCTTGATCACGTCACATGGGCGATGGATGCAATAACATCGTGTGAGTAATATTTGATAATTTTTTTCTTTTTTCATAATTAATAGTTTTTTATATATTATTTCAATAATTAATTATTTTTGTTTTCTTTTTTTAGTGCCACCGATGCCGCAGTCTGCTTCAATGCAGCAATTATATCAAGGCTTCGAAAATATGGAAACACCGAGGGCAAGCCCGAAGCGCTCGAGAAAAAGATCATCGAGCTCGAGTTCGAGTTCAAGTTCGAGTACCAGTGGAACGTCATCGAGTTGCTCTTCATGCAGAGCAACGCCCAAGAAAGTTCCCAGAGTCAACAACGAGGATGTAAGAACTCCTCTTCGAGAGAACTCGCCGCAACCAGGGCCCTCGGGTACAAGTAAGTTAAAAAAAACGAAAAAAATATTTCATTAAAATATAAAAGAAAAAAGATTAAAATATTTATTTTTTCTGTTTCAGGATCACAACTTCGGGAGAAGTCACCGCAACCAGGGCCCTCGGGGACAAGTAAGTTAAAAAAAACAAAAAATATTTCATTAAAATATAAAAAGAAAAAATTAAAATATTTATTTTTTCTGTTTCAGGATCACAACTTCGGGAGAAGTCTCCGCAACCAGGGCCCTCGGGCACAAGTAAGTTAAAAAAAACAAAAAATATTTCATTAAAATATAAAAAGAAAAAGATTAAAATATTTATTTTTTCTGTTTCAGGATCACAACTTCGGGAGGAGTCTCCGCAACCAGGGCCCTCGGCACAAGTAAGTTAAAAAAACAAAAATATTTCATTAAAATATAAAAGAAAAAGATTAAAATATTTATTCTTTCTGTTTCAGGATCACAACTTCGGGAGAAGTCTCCGCAACCAGGACCCTCGGGTACAAGTAAGTTGAAAAAAAAACAAAAAATATTTCATTGAAAAAATAAAAAAAAAGAAAAAAGTTTAAAATATTAATTTTTTTTTGAAAATAATAATTTTATCTAAATAAATAATTAATTTTTTTTTTCCTTTTTTCAGAAGAGAATGGCAGCGCTACTATCCAGGAGAATAGACCTCCTCCTGCAAGACGAATCTTGCAGCTTAAACATTCAGGGAAAAAGATTGTGATGAATACAAGGCTTCCTAAGTCTAACCAGGAGAATGAGAATGCCAGATTCCCTAAATCAACGCAGGAGGATGAGGGAACAGTTTCGTCATGCAGTGAACTCATGATAACAGAAGACATCACATATCTTGATTGAAAAATAAATTTATGTACATGTATTTTTTATATAAATATAAAAAAGAATTTTTGTAACTGGCGGAAAAATATGTAATAAAAATTTTAATTCAATAAAAAAAAAAAATAATAATAGTTCATAAAATCTTAATCTCGCTTATTTGATGAGCCTTCCTATATATATGTAATATAATCTATTTTATAAAAAAAAATTTTTTTTTCACCTAAATAAATTATTATAATTAAAAATAGTAGTTGGTTTTGGGAATATTAAATTAAATTATAATAATCATTGATAAAATTTTTATTTTTTTAAAATCACATATAATTATTTTTTTCATTTTAGAAATACAATTATTTTTTTCATTTTAGAAATACAATTATTTTTTCATTTTAGAAATACAATTATTATAGTATTTTAATAAGATAATAATAAAAAAATTTTTAAATTTTATTCATTTGCAAAATATAAACATGTACATTTCATTTTTTTGTTTTGTTTAAAATAATTATCAACCTCATCTTTATCATTAATATTTAAGTAATTTCGTAGCCATGCTCGTATAGCAATCGTATTATTGACTGCACACACGGGTCTTTTTCTTCTTATACAGAAAATGTGGTTCAAGCAGAAGTGGTGCTTATCACCTATTATTCCTTCTAATGCTGGACAGCCGAAATCTTCAACATTTGAAATTGACCTGCAAATAAAATAAACAGAATAATTAAACTATAATATAAAAGTATAAGAAAAGTATTAAAAAGTATGAAAAAAGTATTAAAAAGTATGAAAAAGTATTAAAAAGTATGAGAAAAGTATGAAAAAGTATAAAAGTATTAAAAAAAGTATAAAAAAGTATAAAAAGTATAAAAAAGTATGAAAAAGTATAAAAAAGTATAAAAAGTATAAAAAAGTATAAAAAAAGTATGAAAAGTATTAAGAAAATGATTATTTTGAATATAAAAAATTTAAATATATTTTTACTTACACACTTGGTAAAAGATTTTTCAACCATTGCACTTTCTGCTCTCCTTTGACAAATAATTTTTTGATTCCTTGCGAGCAGATTTGGAAAACACGTTGTAGACGATGATATGGAATATCTCCGGAATTCCATGCTATACCGTGATGGAACCTTTCCACCCACTGATCCATGCATTTTTCTTCTGTATTTAGTTCCTCCCATGTAATTGGAGATTTGAAAACATAGACTGTAGGTAAAGCTGTTTTTCTAAAATTGAGGAAACTAACTTCTTTGAAAATAAAAGAATTCTCTGATATTCTTTGAAATCCTTGAATATCACATATATAAATGCTTTCTTCTTCCGCAGACTGCATGATATAATTTTTGAACAGCATATCGTAATCACGAGTTCTAGCCATCTCGTAGCGTTGGATGTTTCAGTATGAATTAATATCGGGAAATGAGAATAGAAAATTTTCAAATCGTAAGTTTATGTCAAACAATTCCCCTCTTACTTTTTTAAGATTGGACGATGGAAAATAGCTCAGTTTTCACTGGTTAAACTAAAAGATGATAGTCACTCCCCCTCTAACTTTTTAAGATTGGACGATGGAAAATCGCTCAATCCTCATTGGTTAAAACTAAGAAATGATTCTGATAGGTTAAAAAAGGTAAAAAATTCATCCCTACCCGTGAAAACCTCTCTTTTACTGAAAAACTTGCACTCCGTTTTACTATTGGTTAGTTAATTGAATTTTCTATCTCTCCTTTTGTTAACTTACCTTTTAAAAAGGACTGAAGGTTTCTGGATGAGCATACTTCGTCAGAGGAGTCGTGAGTGTACATAGTCATCGGGACTAAACTTTACCAATCGTGAAAGTTTGTGTTTGTGAAAGGTTATTTTAAAATAAAAAAAAAAATGTCTTCAATTAATTTCTTTGAACGTCTTGTGCAACTACTCCGTGATGCTTTGCAAAATGTAAATGAACTGAACAATACCGATCTCCATTATTGGATAGATATGTGCAATGGTAGTTTAGAGAAATTAAATGAAAAAATTGTCAATTCTGATCTTACAAGAGGAGAAAAGCAGAGATGTCGAACTTGTGTGTTACATCTCTCGGGTATTCAAGTTCAATTTGAACATCATCTTCAACGAGGAGGTGGTCTGCAATCTGAAGAAATAGAAGCTTCTGTTGAATGGCGAGATGTGCAGTCAGCTTTCGAAAACAGAATTAGAACTGGCGTAGTGGTAAATATAAATCATGTGGATATTTTAAGTTTTTTAAACGACGCCCAAGAACTCTTTAAAGTACATGTACAGTCATGCTTAGAAGAATATAGTGCTCTCAAAGTGAATTCAGATTTCACCGCAGAATTTTCTATACAGAAAAGTAGTGAAGAATTGACAGATATTAAATATTTTACAACCACAAGTACTTCAATTTTCATGTCAACGAATCTAGAAGAATGGTTCAAAATAAATATCAAAGATTCTATTTTGACACAGATAGAAGAATTTCAGGAAAAAGATTCTGGCTGGGCTCTAAAAAGCATTATAAGTCTGAGTATAAATATGAAAAAATATTCTCCGATCAAGGGCAGTTCGTACATTCCTTTACCACCTTTTATACAAAAGAAAAGAACATGTGTCAATGTTCGTAACAATGACAATCAATGTTTCAAGTATGCTATCCTCTCAGCAATATATCCAAGTGAAACTAATACTAATAGAGTTAATCAATATAGCATGCATGAGAACAAGTTGAAATTTAATAACATAGAATTTCCAGTGACACTTAAAAATGTTCCAAAATTTGAAGAACTGAATAATATTTCAGTAAATGTGTACATGTTGAAGAAGTTTGGACAAAAGTTTGAAGTATCACCTTGCCACATTACATCGGATAAAAAGGAAAAGCATGTCAATCTACTCATCATCCAAGACTTTTACATCGATGAGTATGAAAAAGATAATCATTCTGATGATATTAGTTTACCCAAATACCACTACGTTTGGATAAAGAATATGTCTCGTCTTCTGAAATCTCAACTATCTAAGACACATGTAAAATCATTCCATTGTGAAAGATGTTTACAAGTCTTTTATAATGAAGAAAGATTGCAAGTTCATGAAAATGATTGTAAGAATTTGAATTATTGTCGAATTAATCTACCTGACTCGCAGAACAACATTCTGAAATTTGAAGATTATTATAAAAGCGAAAAAGTTCCTTTTATTGTTTATGCTGATTTTGAATGTTTACTGAAGCCTACAATGAATGAGATTGCCTTCCAACTTCATGAAGCATATAGCATAGGATATTATATAAAATGTAGCTTTGATGACAGCTTATCTTTTTATAAGTCATATAGAAAAAATATTGAAGATGGACAGACTCCTGCACAATGGTTTGTTCAAGAATTAAAATCAATCAGTGAGGAAATTGATAAACTCTACAAGAATCCGAAACCATTAAAACTTACGGATTTAGAAGAATTATCTTTCCAAAGGTCAACCATTTGTCACATATGCCGAAAACTAATCCGTGATGAAGAACTCGCAGTACGAGATCACTGTCATCTCACAGGACGGTAAGATATTAATTATAGTTATATTTCAATGAAAAAAAAATTTACTTTATCATGTAAATTTTTTTAAAATATCTATTTTTTTTTACATTAGTTTCAGAGGTGCAGCACATAATTCATGTAATTTGAATTACAAGTATTCAAAATTTATTCCTGTGGTTTTTCATAACCTCAATTACGATACACACTTCATTTTGAAAGAGATAGCCACATCTTCATTGATGGGAGGACGAGTTACGCTATTGCCATATAATAAGGAAAAATATATTTCTTTTACAAAATACATAGATGGCAGTGACCTAAGTTTTAGATTCATAGATTCTTGGCGTTTTCTTCCTTCGTCATTAGAAAAACTTGCATCATACTTGGAAAATGTGCCGATATTGATAAAAGAGTTTCGAACTGATGGTTTTACAGATGAGAAAATTGATTTTCTCAAACGTAAAGGTATATTTCCATATGATTTTGTAGATGGATTGGATAAATTATTAGTTACGAAATTGCCAGAGAAAAATCAGTTTTATAACCAACTCACCGATTCTCATATTGCTGATGAAGACTATAAGCATGCTATTCAAGTCTGGAGTAAGTTCAATATAAGGACATTAGGCGAGTATTCGGATTTATACTTAAAAACAGATGTTTTACTATTGGCGGATGTATTTGAAAGTTTTCGAGAAACATCTCTCAAAGCTTACGGTTTATGTCCAGCTCACTTTTATACGTCTCCAGGCTTGACATTTTCAGCAGCGCTAAAAATGACGAAGGTAGAACTGGAGCTTCTTACAGATATAGATATGTTGATGTTCATTGAAGCAGGTATTCGGGGAGGAATAAGTCAATGCTGTAATCGCTATGCCAAGGCGAACAATCCATATATGGGCTCACCGTATGATGAAAAACAGAAAATGAAAACACTTATGTACTTTGATATTAATAATCTTTATGGATGGGCAATGGTTCAATATTTGCCAGTCGGAAAATTCAAATGGGTAGAATATGAGACGAATTCAAACTTTTACAACGCACCGCCAGATTCAGTTATTGGATATATTGCTGAAGTAGATTTGGAGTATCCTGAGGAAATACACGATGCACATCGAGATTTTCCATTCTGCGCAGAGCATAGTGCGCCACATGGCTCGAAACAAAAGAAACTTCTCACTACTTTGAAGAACAAGGAGAGATATGTTATTTACTATCGAACACTCAGACGAGTGTTGGAAAATGGACTTCGACTGAAAAAAGTGCATAGAATTTTAAGTTTTGAGCAAAAGGCATGGCTTAAACCTTATGTGGAATTGAATACTCAAAAAAGAATGCAGGCTAAGAACGAATTTGAAAAACTTTTTTATAAATTGTTAATCAATGCTGTCTATGGAAAGTGCATTGAGCGAGAGCGGTCTCGAGTTGATGTCCGATTGGTAAATAAATTTACTGGTAGATATGGAGCAGAAGCACGCATAGCTCTACCAAATTTTCACAGCTGTGCTAT
Organism: Anastatus disparis; assembly: GCA_017163975.1. Lineage (NCBI taxonomy): Eukaryota > Metazoa > Arthropoda > Insecta > Hymenoptera > Eupelmidae > Anastatus > Anastatus disparis. The sequence continues at coordinate 647,641 of JAFFSR010000113.1, forward strand.
TTTTGATGAGAATTTAGTTGCCATTCAAATGAAGAGAACGAGCATCACAATCAAGAAACCAATTTATGTTGGATTTTGCATTTTAGAATTATCAAAAACATTAGTTTATGATTTTCATTATTCGTATATGAAAAAGCGAGTTGGAGACAAATGCAAACTTTTGTATACTGATACTGATAGTCTCATATACGAAGTTGAGGATGTTGACATGTACAAAATAATGAAAGAGGACATACATAAATTTGATACTTCCGATTATGAAGAAAATAATCCGTTCGAAATTCCTCGAGTTAATAAGAAAGTTCCGGGTTTGATGAAAGACGAATGTAATGGTAAGATAATGACAGAATTTATAGGATTACGAAGCAAAATGTATAGTATTTCAATCGATGGAGGAGAAGTTATAAAGAAAGCCAAAGGTATAAAGTCCAGTGTTGTTAAAAAATCAATTACTTTTGAGGATTACCGAAGCTGTCTTCAGGATCTCACTATTATATACCGTGAACAGTGCAATATCCGTTCAAAATTGCATACTGTGCATACTGAAAAACAGAGAAAAATTGCTCTAAGTCCTCACGATGATAAGAGATTTTTATTGCCTGATAGTACAGATACTTTACCTTGGGGACATTATAAAATTGAAGAAATACAGATGGCGCAAGCTGCACTTGAAGTAGAGAGGGAACATGCAAGAAAAATGGCTGCTGAAAAAAAGAAAAAGAGTGGGAGGTAGAAATGAGGAGGGGAGATACACGAGTGGAGATGGATGCTACAGAGAATGAAAGAGAGAGGGAAATCGAGAGAAGGGATGAAGCCACCAATGAAAATAGTGCAGAGCGAGTGGGGATGTCACTTTATGAAGGCGAGCAAATTATCATTGAGTATGATGTGTTAGAGGAGTTCATGAATGACTGGCATCCATCAATGGAGGGGCAAGTTCCCAGGAAGGAGAAAAAAAGGATATATTACGAGTAGCAATGGAAAGGGCAGACATCGAAGTGGGGAATGGGCTATATCAACCAATGGACCACAATGAGAAGCGCATTCAAGTAATCGAAGAGCTTGAGGACGATCAACCTTGCACAAAGAAATCTAAAATCGACTAACTTTTTAAGTAAGTTACAATTTATTTTTTTTTACCAAAAAACATTATTTTTTTCCATCAAAATTTTTTTCTAACAGAAATTTTTAATTTTTTTTACTTTTTCTTGTTTTCAGAATGGATTTATCTGCACTAAACAAGATTGCTGGAAGCGACTTCCTGCCAAGGAAGAAAGTCACAGACTTAGAAAAAGACCAGCAGTACATGGTGACTTCACTGAAACAAGTCAAGACAAGATTTGGAACCAAGGTCGTAGCAGATTTCGACCAAAGCTTCCAAGTCTTCTTACCAGAAAAGATTTCATCTGCAATCTTAAAAGATGAAGAATTTTTCTACAATCTCTGTGATAATGCAAATAAACTGCGTTTGATTGCAATATACCTGGGAGGATCTTCTTTTAAATTCGATCGGGCTTAAAATAAATAAAAATATACTCATCAAATTATTTTTCAAACTATTTATTGTAAATTGTACATAATAAGAATACATGAATAAATGAAAATTATTAAACATTATATAATTGTTTTTATTTATCACCACCATTTATAATTATTATATTTATATTGAATCATAAAAAGAAAATTTTAATAATAAAAATATTTTATATATAACTTAAATTAATGAACATAATAAAATTAAATTTTTTTCTTTTTATTTATTACACTGAAATACGTGGTAAAATACATCTTAGCTTATTCAAATAATCTCATTTTTATCCATCCAACTATTATGCTTGCTATTTAGACCTAACCACTTAACATATACACGTTTACCACTTTTCTTTAAAACTTTTTCTACCAAATAAATTTATGGATACATAGTCTTTTGAATTTCCGTTTCATAAAAGCCGCCGGAGACTGGTTCATCATAATAATCTTTGACGTGGTAAGTTATGGGATTGGTTTTTACAACTCTTGTTATTGTGAAAATTTCAGTTGACCAATTTGGTGTATAACCTTTTTCAAAAACTTGTTTTATCTTACTTATTCGTACTTTATCTCCTACTTTGAATTTTGGTTTTTTTACAGGTCTTTTTTCAGTTGGGTAATTTTTCTTGATTTCTTTTTCATTTACCTTCGTAACGTTTTCAGGCTCGATTCCTATTGTCCGATGTTTTCTTGAATTGTATGCTTTCACTAACTCAGGCAGAATATCCAACCATTTATAACTTCCTTGTTTGCTGAATTCTAACCACATTGCATTTTTTAAAGTTTTATTAAAGCGTTCACATATGCTTGCATGAAGATTACTATGTGAAGAGTAGTGATTTATCTTGTACTTTTTCATAAGATTCTGAAAGTTTGAATTGTAGAATTCTTTTCCTTGGTCAGTTTGTAAATTCTGATGGCACCCGTTCTTGTTTTAATATTGACTTCATAGCTAGAGTAACATCATTGCCACTCTTCGATTTGACTGGTACAGCCCATGCATACTTTGAAAATATATCTATGACAGTTAGTAAGTAGCGAAAACCTTTGTTTTCCTTGAAATAAGGTATCATTTCTACAAGGTCAGCTTGCCAAGTCTCATCTAATCCGCGTATGTCATATTTTCTTCGCTTGTACCTTCGACGTGCTGGCTTGTGTAGCTCTTCAACTACTCTTTGACGTTCCATCTTAAACTTCAACTTTAGCAATATCCGATCGTCTATTCATTTCTTTAATTATATATTCAATACTTGCAAAATTTCGTTGAGTCATATCATAGACATAAGTTAATTTTTCATCTATTTCTGCTTTATATATTTCAACTTTGTTCTCATATTCTTGTATAGCTTTAGCAACTTCTATAATTTTAGAAGATAAGTAATCAACTTCTTTCTGTAGGATATTATTTAGTGAATTCAAACTAATGGCATCATTTGGATCATTAGCCTCTCCAATATTGCAAAGCCGCTTATTTTCTAAATCAAAATCACCATCTGATGTAACATTGAATCCAATACCTCGAGGACCACGACTCACTTGCGAGCCCTCAAGTTTTCTTCCAAACACATCGAGACTCATGATACTACTATTGATTTGAAAATTGTGTACGTCAATATATATGCCCAGCTTCACGTAGTTCCTCTATGATTGATTGGATTTCATTGTTGTGATTATTATTTCCAGCAGATCGTTCGGCTATCAATAATCGCAGTCTTTCGACAAGCTCATTCGGATCATCCCAGTAGACTAGATCTATGGAAGTATTCTTTTTGCTATTTTATATTTAGGTATGAGACCCCCTCCGCTGGTAGACATTCTACTACGATCACTGCGGAACATTGGTGCTATGATTTTTGAATATTTTCTACTCTTCGAAGAGCGTATATTCTCACTTTTGCTATGTCTTTTTCATGGGCATTTGTTGCTTCCAGGATAATGCGATAGTTCTTGCGATCTGTTGTACTCAAAAGATTATCATCTGGTTCTTTTTTGAAAAGCAATTCCATTAGACCATTGCTTTTAGGAAAACTTAAATCTTTCACTTTTATCATTTTATCATCAAATTGAATTTGTGAATCACCCATCATGTATACCCCACTGACTTTTCTCACTCCGTATATGTTATCGATTTTGCTGCGGCTTCCATTTAGCATTGATAAAAAGTCTGTCGGTTCAGTTTCTTTATGCGCAGATACAAATGGTGAATATATAGATTTGAATGATGAATTTGCAGAATTGAATGATGAATTCATCATTGTGCTATTTATCGGAGAAAAATCATCGCCATTAGAAGCATCATTATCAAACGCCGAACCCGAGTTATTAATATCGTTTACAATATAACTTGATTCATCAAATCTCAATCTTTTTTTTGCAGATTTTCTGTTACTGTCTATGGCCGAAATGTGATTAGAACGTGACACACTTTCAGTTGTCGAATCGACAAGCTTTTCAAGTGGTGTAATAACTGGTTTTAAAGTATCACCAATAACCTTTTCAAAATCATCTCTCTCCTCTTTTAACAAAGAGTATTTTTTTTTAATAGCCTTGCGTGCTCGTAAGAGCTCGCTAAGAACACTTTTTTCTTTCTTAAAGTCAGGCATGCTGACAAGATGCTGTCTACAATCAAACTGCAAAGATTAAGATTTATACTTCCTTTTTAATGGCAAAACAGTCAAATCCTTTTCTATATCTACCATCATTCATTGTTAAGTCAGTATTCACATGGTCTTCATAGATATGTTTAAGATTAACATCATCTTGACGATAAATTACCATCAAATTAATATTGTCCCTGATGAGATGTTTCGGTATATGAGCATATGACTGACATAGATAAAAGCTATCTACACTTTTGTGTCTCCCCATACAGAAAAAAGCTCTGACGTTATCCTGCTTCTCACAAGCCACATCATCAAAAATCATAATTGAATTAGGTAGGGCTTCATCTGGAGACACTACAGATGCATGTTCACTGAACGGTAGATATGATATACCTTCAATTGGTTCTAAAACTTTTTGAAGAAATTGGTATTTCGGTTGATTTAAGGATTTAGAGTATACATACAAATTTTCAAATCTAAGACCATTAGGGTGTGTAATTAGAGCTAATAAACTATTAGTTTTTCCACAGTCCGATGGGCCACAAAATACTGCTCGTATATTATCTGGAAGTAACTCTCCATGTCGCTTTTTTCTTTTCGTTTTCTCAAAATCAAAGTTGCCGACGGGAAGTTTGACGTTCTGCTAAGTAAAATCCATGTTTACGTAGCAAAGTCAAATCTAAGATTGACCTTTTCTAAATATAAACGCTTGTTTTATATTTTGATCATCAGTTGTAAATCAACACTCGAAGAGAGATGCTCGTACACAAATCACAGAAGCACCCTAAGGGTAAAGGGTTACTTGATAAAGTAATCAATAACTTACCTATTGAAATGCATATTCCTGGATATCAATATTGTGGTCCCGGAACAAAACTGAAAAAGCGTCTAAAAAGAGGTGATACAGGTATCAATCCACTTGATCAAGCATGCAAAGAACATGACATATCTTATTCTGATAAAAATGCTGATCGAAAAGTAGCTGACATGAAGCTCGCTGATAAAGCTTGGCAGCGTGTTAGAGCCAAAAATGCAAGTCTTAGCGAAAAAGCAACTGCTTTTGTTGTTGCAAATGCTATGAAATTAAAAGGAAAGACAGGAATGGGCGTAAAATTGAGTAAATTAGTAACTGCAAGTAAAAAATCATGAAAACCAAGTAAACATTCTCGCAAAGTTATACAGTCCGCTTTAAAAGGTGCACGTGAAGCTCTCAAGATCGTTGGCGGTAAGAAAAAAATTATCATTCCACGTATTCTACCTGTTCCATCAAAAATAAGTGGCGCTCTGCCTTTTCTCATACCATTGTTCGCAGCACTAAGTGCAACTGGTGCTCTGGCTGGAGGAGCTGCTGGAATAGCTAAAGCAGTAAATGAGGCTAAAGCTGCACAGAAAAATTATGAAGAAAGTAAGAGACATAATAAAACTATGGAAGCTATTGCTTTAGGAAAAGGTCTCTATCTTAAACCATATAAAACTGGAATGGGATTATTTATGAAACCTCATATCGGTAATGGTCAAGTTCAAAAAAAAAAAAACTTTGATTTAACTTTGCCAAATCGTGCACTGACTGACTATGATCTTATAAAGTATGCTCGTATGATGCAAATCCCATATTTTCGAGGTGTTTTCATGAGAAATAATCTACCTTCTGATGGCCCATGGCATAACGAATCTGCTATAGTTAACTTAGATGATTTTCAAAACAAAGGCACTCACTGGGTATGTTATCGAAAACGAGGTTCTGAAGTGATTTATTTTGATAGTTTTGGTGATCTTAAACCCCCTATAGATCTCATGTTATATTTTAACGTGGAAGAAGTGAAATACAACTATAAAAGATATCAAAATTTTGACTCATTTATTTGTGGACATCTTTGTCTTCAATTCTTGTGTGAAAGACTATAAAAGAAGAGTTTTCAGACAAGCAGGATCATTCTTTTTCAATCAGTCATGGAAGATAGTTTCACTTTGAGTCTTTCAGGCAAATCTTCTATCTTAGAAGCGCAATATTTTCCTTCAATAGAACTACCACAGCATAAGAATTTTGTTTTGGGTTTAGTTGAACTTTTAACATTCAACTCGATTCCCAATGTTGACGATTCGAATAATAAACTTCATATAAACGGAGAGAAGATTATTATTATTCCTACTGGCAGTTATGAAATTGATGCTATTAATCAATTTTTGCAAAAAGATTTGAAATCTAAAGACATCGAGTTTTCCTTGAAAGCTAACAACAATACTCTCAGAAGTGAAATTTATTGCAGCCATCAGATAGATCTTAGTCCTCGCGATTCAAAAGGCAGTCTTCTCGGTTTCACTCGTCGCGTTCTTCATGAAGACATTCATCACAGCTCTGATTTACCTGTGAAGATATTGAAAATAAACGCACTCAGAGTAGAGTGTAATATTACTACAGGTGCTTACATCAACGACAAAAAAGTTCACACGATCCATGAGTTTTTCCCAAAAGTTCCTCCAGGATATAAAATCATAGAAGTTCCATCGCATGTCATATATTTACCACTCAATGTTAAGAGTATAGATCATCTTCAAATCCGAATCGTTGATCAAGACGGAAATTTAGTGAATTTCCGAGGAGAGGAAATTACTGTTAGACTTCACATAAAATCTGTATAATGGGAATCGTTTATAATTCAAGTGTGCATATAAGTCAGCCATCATGTCAACCCACCATCAGTCGTCCAAAGGTACTCAAACCGTTAACACGGAAGAGCATCCAGTTTCTCAAAAGCATAGGTCTCAAAGTACGTGGAAAAAGATAAATTGTATCATTCTCTGCTGCTTTCAGAAAAATGGACGAAATTCTAAGCATTCAATCAGGTGTCGCATTCGATGAGTCTATTGCTCATTATGAGGTTCACGCACATCAACCATACTCCACATTAAGTTACAATAACAGTGATGAAATCCGTATTTCTATTCAGCATCAAGATTTATGCCTCTTACCATCATGTAGTTACATCCATGTATGTGGAAAATTACAAAAACCGGATGGACAAGCACTAACTAAAACTAATTTCGTTAACAATGGCATTTGTCATCTGTTTGATGAAATTCGATATGAAATTAATGCTGTAGAGATAGATAAAAGTAAAAATGTTGGTCTGAGTAGTCTCATGAAGGGATGCACTTCATTTAATCCAAATCAGACTTTAACATTAGAAAATGCAGGCTGGCTTGGTGTTGAAGAAGCAAACAAAACAATTGTAGATGATCATGGAAATTTTGACGTTTCTATCCCTCTAAGTATGATTTTAGGCTTCGCAGAAGATTACAAGAAAATTGTTGTTAATATGAAGCATGAACTCATTCTCACAAGATCAAGAAATGACCTGAATGCTATAATACAGGAAGGTACTGTAGCCAACAATGCAACCACATATGAAACTTATCAAATAAAAATATCAAAGATAGAGTGGTTAATGCCATATGTTATTGCATCAGATAAACAAAAAATCCAGCTGTTAAATTTCATTGGCAAAGATAATCCTATTTCTATGAGTTTTCGTTCATGGGAGTTATTTGAATATCCTCTTCTTCCAACAACAAATAAACACGTCTGGACGGTAAAAACTTCAAATCAATTGGAGAAACCACGTTTCGTGATTCTTGGATTACAATCGGGAAAAAAAGGTTCAAGATCTAAAAATGCCAGTCGCTTCGACCACTGTAATATTAGTAATGTGAGACTTTTCTTGAATTCGCAATATTATCCGTACAACAATCTCAATCTTGACATATCTAAGAATCATTTTGCTATTCTATATGATATGTATGCTAATTTTCAGAAAAGCTATTACGGAAGAGATTCACAGCCATTGTTGACAAAGTCTCAGTTTATCAACTTTGAACCACTCATAGTTATTGACTGCTCACGACAAAACGAATCTCTAAAGAGCGCTCCTGTCGATGTACGTCTAGAATTTGAGTCTCAAACTGACTTTCCAGCTAATACTTCAGCTTATTGCATGATCTTACACGATCGCATCATTCAGTACAATCCTATTAGTGAAGATGTTCGGAAGCTTGTCTGAATTATCTTCACTTTACGTAAAAAAATTAATATTTCGAAATGGAATATGCGGTAGACATGATTGGTTTTAAGCAAATGGGTGGTGAATATGTTCTAAAGGAAATAGCAATCATTCCTCTCAACGACAGTGGTGATCCTATCGTTCATCTATTCAAAAACCTTTTTCATGGAAAAGGCTCTCTGACGAATTACAAGAAGAAAACATTCGCCTCAAACATAATCACGGAATAGCTTGGAATACTGATGGGCTTGACTACTCTCAAATTGCAAACTTACTTCGTGAATATTTACATGATGCTACTAAAATTTTTGTTCTGAATGAATTCAAACGTAAATGGCTGTTACGATTCAAATTTCCTGCTTATAATATCAATCAATACGGCTATCCATCAAAACCATCTTTCAAGTGTGTTACCATATGCACAAACCATAATCCAATTTATAAAACTGTCTGTGCACTACACAATGTCAAACTCATGAAATTATTCTATCTCTCAGAAAATCATTTGTAAGAAAAAAGACAAAAAGAAAAAAAAAAGTAGTAGAAAACGCTATAGGCATTCTGGATCACTTTCGGATTCTAGATCACTGAGGTGATCTACAATGCGTACTTTCTGGATCACTTTGAGGAGAGAGGGGGTGATCCAGAAGGAACCTGATCCAGTATGCCTATAGCTTATCTACTGTTTTTCTTTTTTTTTACATGATTTCATAACGGAAACAGTCATCTATTCTTTTCTAGGTAAATTTTTATAGTTTATATCTTTTCTAGTTTTAGATATTTCAATACAGTTTTGAATCTCTCTTATCATTAAATTTATGGCTTCATTAGGATCATCCATTGACTCATATCGAGACCAATCAACATTTCCAACTACATTAATTAGTTTTTTGTAATTTAAAATATATTTAGTTTCAGACTTATTTTTTCTACCTTTTTAGGTTCTTTTTAATTTTAACAAAAAGTGGGAAATGATCAGTTATAGGTATATTTAACTTGAAAGTTTTATCATTAATAGATTCAATTTTGATAAAAATGTTGTCAATACATGATCCGCCTTCAGCAGTCAAATTACATGGCCTAGTCGTGCACATAAAACCAGGGAAAAAACCTTTTTCTAGAAAATTGTTTAAGAAGTCTAAATTAATGTTATTATTTTCCAGTATATTTATATTATAATCACTAATTATTAGGTGATTTTTAACATTCTTTTTTAGTTCTAAAGAGTTCTTTAAATTTAAGATAAATTCTGTATTTTTTAGTTCATATGATCTATATAGAGATGATATTTGTATAGAACTGTTATTATTAAGTTTGACCGAAGTATTTAATATCTTTAATTTGTCAATTTTAACTATTTCAGTTGTTTGATTTACTTCCTTGTGCACGTACACGACCACACCATCAGACTTATTTAGATTACTATGATTATAATACATATTATATTTACTTAAGCCAAAATACTCATAATGGTCCAGAAACCATGTCTCAGCACACACTATCACACACGGTTTGACCCTGAGACTCTCAACAAGGACTTGTAATTTCTCAAAACTTCCTATGTTAACATATAAAATAACACTATCATTTAATTTCAAATCGTCATTGAGAGACCCAAGATCACCGTAAGAGATCGCCTCTTGAAAATCTTGCGTTTGTATATCTTCAATCACACGATTATGTTGCATCTGATGTTCCACTCGCATGACGAGTTCTTATCGACAATACTGATTCGGTGCTACTTCCCATACTTGTATTTCTTAAATTATTTACCACACGATTATTCCTCGTATAGGAATCTACTATAACAAAGTATCTGGGTAAAAAAGGCAATATAATCAGTTGAGTTTACTATGGACTTTATTTTCGATTTTAAAATTTCACATAAGTCACTATCAGTTGCCACGTGACTAGTGCTATATTTACTGCCATACTTGTCATTACTATAATTACAGTTTGCACAACAAAAAGTTTTATTTCCTTCACAATTCTTTGTAGTGTGATTTCGAGCACATTTCATTCAAACTGGTGAATTATGACACTTGGATCCATTGTGCCCAAATCTCGTACAATTATTACAAGGCCTCACATTTACAACATCATAGACTCTGCAGTTCTGATGATCCACAAAAACTCTATCTTTGTTTTCTCTAATATATTTATGTATTTCAGCAGGTGTTTCCATATAAATTGTTGTTTTACCATTGGTCTTATTATATACAGATAGTAATATTTTACCTTTTGCTACATTGTTAGAGAAGTTTCTTGTATTTATGTCGTTTTCAAATGTTTTATCATCCATGTTAGATAAATTTTCAATTTCAACAATTTTAACTACTGGATTTTTTAACTGTTCTTTTTCTATCTTGCATAGATGTGATATTTTAGCCGTTAGTAATTTTTCTGCTGTCTTCATACTTTCTATATTCATGCAGTTGATCGTTACCTCATCATTTGTGCAATGAATTTTTTTTGTTTGTATACTTTTATCTTTTATAAGGTACTAAAGTACATTTTCTCTCACGTTAACTTTATCACTTTTATTCTTCTTTTTAATTACTATTCTTGGTATAATTTTTGGCTATACCATTATTTGTTTAGTAGCAGTAACCTCCGCAAAAGACTTTTTGTTTGTTTTAAGAATTTCTTTTTCTTTCTCTAGTAGTTCCTTTAATGAACTATTCTTATCTTTGAGTTCATTATTTAAATCTCTGAGCAGCAGATTTTCTGTTTTAACCGATTCCACTAGTACTACATTTTCATTTTCACTTTCATCAACGTCATCTTTTTCTCTATTTTCAGCTAAAAGAGCTTCATATTTTATTTGTAATTTTTTATTATCACTTTGCAAAATTATATACTTCTTATTAGATTTTGAAAATTCCTCTTTAAGTTTTTCATTTTCTGTCTTCAAATTATGCACAATCACTTGAAAATTTTTTTCGTTATTTGAGGTTAAGTCTATGACCATATGCTTATCACGTACTACTATCACATTTGTAATATATTTCACACCCTTTTTTCTGTTAAAATCACTTTTATGCCAGACATTTCCACACAAAATACAGAAAACCATTGCATTTACTTGCGTTGTATGGCATTTATAGTAAATATCGGTCGGAACCTCATCAGGAGGCAACTCCTCCTTCTCCGCCATCTTGGCAATCATTTTGAATACATAAAATTAATATTTTCAAAAATCAGCATTTTTCTCAACAATGAATTATTAATATGAATTCATCTTTAATTGCTTAAGATGAATTTATTAAAGTATAAAATCTGATTAAAATTTTCTGATTAAAATCTGATCAAATAGAAAACTAAGCCGTAAGCGAATTTAAATTTTAAGAAATTGATTATTTTATATAATTACATTTTTATTCTTACTTTAGAAGTATAATGATCTTAACCTTTTTATATTTGCACTGAAAAATTAAAACCTAAAAATGAATTTTCTAAGATACCACTGATAATAAACAATCTAAACACCACATAATATTTTTTCAACAGTAAGAATTAAACAAGTTTCAAGGTTATCGATGATATTAATGACTATATATTATCAAACGTTTTGGATTTAGTATCTGAACCTTATACAAATTATAATTCGAAAATTTGCCCTAATATTTTATCGAAAGATCTACATAAACATCTACAATAATAATTATAACGAACCATTTAATATAGAGTCAATTTTTATTACACAATGTTATTCTAATATTGTAATATAGCACATGAAATAATATTATCGTCTTTAACTGCTATTTCGTTAGAAATCAATCCTTACCTAATTTATAAAATTAATAAATATAGGATTTTATTTTTTATACTAATATTCGTAATACTGTTTCAATACTAATATTCGTTATTTTATTAACAAAATATTTTACATGTTACTTTTCTTTAGTGACGAAATAGCGTTTAACATAATGTTTTTTTATGGCTCGAATTCATAGACCCAACTCAAGTCTAAGGCTAGAAGTTATAGTCGCTACTCAGTTCTCAAATATTCTATTCTTGTTCTTTTTATGGAAAAAGTGTAAGAAGAACATAGATAGAATATCTGAGAACTGAGTAGAGACTATGATTTCCAGCCTAACGATTGTTACTTGAGTTACGTTACTGAATTCGTACCTATGCCAATGGAGATAATATAATACAATACATGACATAAGTGCAAACTTTATTTATAATCTTTAAAACGATTGCAAATGTCATAAAATAATTGCGAATAATATGCGCTTTTTAACAGAAATATATTTAATATTGTAATATTAATATGAGACATGTAAACAAGATTTCAATGTACTGCTCACATTTTTTTACACAGTGTAAAAATAGACTACATAGCTCTCGCAAAAGTGTGACTTGAGTGTAGATTTAGATTACATAGTGTTAAAAATGCCAAAGTCAATATATTATGAAATGATATTATTAAATCATGATTCTAATGTTTGTATTGATAAGTTTCACTTACGAAATTTAAATTCATTCACTCATATGTAATCTCAAGTTGATATTTTGACCGTACCTAATATAGCTGTACCTGTGAATTGACTTATTTATCAAAACATTTTCTTTTATTAAAGTAATATAATATTTAAAAGATTTTATTACATATAAAGTAGTGAAATACCAACAAAATCATGAAAGAATTGTTTAAATACCCAATCTAAAATGTAGATTCGTGCAAAAATATGATGCGAATATTTGTAAATCTCATTTTTCTGACTTGATTGCAGAATCAAATTCATAAATAAAGTTCTAGAATACAGTTTCATAATATAAATAATAATACAAAGTCTGCAAATGAGCTAAAATCAGCCAAAAACGTCCAAAAAATGAGTTTTTTTGCATTTTTAACTATGGCACACCTCCAGGAAATATCTGAAAAAATTCAGGCAAGTACTTTTAAACAAAATTCCAGTTTTTTTGCAACAATTGGCCCTGTACTGCATTTCCCGTAAAAATAGGAAGAGTTTTAATTTTTTTTCTGTCCTTTTAGGTTATATAGTATCATCAAATCTTTATAAAAAAATTCTACATCATCTGTCACTATCTGAAATATAAGCACGATTTTCTTGGGGTTTTTTTACTGGCGAAATTTGGAGGAAAAAAAAAGTAGTGAAAAAGACATTTTTTTCATGCTGTGGACAAGGAGAGGGGGGTCGTGGTCTGCAAATATGACAGAAACTATTTATTTCCGATCTTAACGGCACGTCGGAGCTGCAGCTATCGAGTTTTGCTTTTTTTATTTTATCAATAGCTTTTTAAATTCTTAAATTAAACAAATATAATGACTTGTCCGCACTAAAGCCATATTAATACAATAATTTTTGTTAAAATAAAAAATCATTTAGACTTGTTATTTTTTTATGAGCTTAGATTGGAAATTAGATATCGAACTCGACTAACCTAACCTTAAAATACGATACATTGAAAGTTTTTATTATAACTTTATATGTATAATATTTTGGTGAATTTCTCGAGTTGTCTGCACTAGAGTTTAATCTTACAAATTTTTTCTTTGTAGCAAAGAAACTCGATTAAACGCATCGTTTATTCATAAGTTAGGATTGGAAATATTATTAGAAGGCGGACAGCTTCGTCATGCTCTTAAAAGGCGGTTGGAACCAAATCCGTGACTTAATCTAATGCTTACTATAAATGCTTATGATGATTTATTTATTCCTTTGCACGGCAAAAATATAGTCATTACCTCTCACCATAATCATAATGAATAATTTGAAACGGTTACAGCAACAAAAAAATATAAAATATTATTATGAAGCGAAAAATGCTAAATTGAAATCTATTACATGCGAATAACAGCCGCATCGACTGTCAGATGGCATTTTTTGCTTTATGAAAATATTTTATATTTCTTTGTCACTAAAACTGTTTCAAATTATTCTCTATATACGTGGTTAGAGGAAATGACTATATTTTTTCCGTGCAAATAAATAAATAAATCATTATAAGAATTTATTGTAAGCATTGAACTAAGTCAACGATTTCGTTCCGACCGTCTCTTAAACAAAGTTACCAGGTCAAATAAAAATTTCAGGGACAGGGCAATTTTGACTATCTTAATGGGGGGTATTCTTTCGAAGATGCTGATATATAAGGCCAGAATAATTTCAGCTTAATCGCAAACGCTCTTCGATTTTCGAAGAAAAATGACGTTTTTTTCTCTAAAATATGAGAAATCGACGTCTTTGAAAGACGTCTTTGAAGACGTCTTTGGTCGTGTCTTAGATTGGATAAAAAAAAGACGTCATTTTTCTAATGTTTAGAAAAGCTATTCAACAAATGACATCTATTTATTATTTCAAAGATTTATTTTTCCAATAAAAATTCGTAAAAAAAGACGTCATTTTTATAAAAAAAAATACGTCTTTGAAATAATAAAAAGACGTCATTTGTTAAATAGCTTTTCTAAACATTGACGTCTTTTTTTGTTCCAATCTAAGACACGACGAAAGACGTCTTCAAAGACGTCATTATTTTCAGCTGAATTGAAATAAAAAATGACGTCATTTTCAACACATAAATGACGTTATTCCGTATGGCAAAAATGAGGGCAGAAAAAAACGTTTTGAAATGACATCATAAGTATTACAAAAATGACGTCATTTTCCGTCCTAATTCCCGACACACCAAATGACGTAATTATTACTGAATTAAAACAAAAAATGACGTCATTCTGTATAGCACGAATAAGGCAGAAAATAGTAATGAAATGACGTTATTAATATTGCAAAAATGACGTCATTTTCCGTCCCAATTCCTGACACGCCAAAAGACGTCATACAATGACGTTATTTAATAACGTCATAAAAATATGTCATTATTTTCAATAGGGTTGATTACACGGGGTGAAACATACATCCGGAACAAAAGTTGCGCCGTAAGGAGGTCAATGGTTATGATGTTACGACTTTTTAGTTGGAATTCATAGACCCAACTTTAGCAACGACTTAACTCAAGCAACGACTCAATTCAAGCAACGTTGTTACTTGAGTATTAATGTTACTTGAGTAACTTTTATGATTTTGAGCCAAACATCGGTTTAATTTTATGTTTCATGATTAATCGTAACAATCTTTGAATGCAGATTTTTTACAATATATTATGAACGTTTATGATAATAAATAATTAATTATTTTGCTCACCCTACAGTTATTTATTTTACTGCATTTAGAGGTTGCTACGATCAGTCATAAAACATAAAATGAAACAGATATGTTTGGCTCAAATGTATGAACGTTACTTAGGTAATATCGATACTCAAGTAACATTGTTGCTTGAGTTAGGTTGGAATTTATAAGCGTGACTCAAGTAACAGTTATATCATCTATAGATATTGATCTATGAATTCCCGCAAGATATTATGTGTCTTGTAATCACAACCTAATGACAAAGCCCCAACTGTGTAGTATAATTCGACGGTGGCTACGAAAACAAACACAGATGAAAAAAGCCGCGAAAAAAATACATCGAAATTATGCCGCGAAAAAAACACATTTCCAAAAGTGCGGCGAAAGAAACACATCTCCAAATGTGCGGCAAAAAAAACACATCTCCAAAAGTGCGGCGAAAAAAAGCACATCTTCAAAAGTGCGGCGAAGAAAAACACCCCTTGAAAACACGGTGAAAATTTTCAAAAAGGGTGTTTTTCTTCGCCGCACTTTTGAAGGTGTGTTTTTCTTCGCCGTACTTTTGACGATGTGTTTTTTTTTCGTAGTCATTTACTTAGCTGTGATTGTTTTCGTAGCCACCGTCGAATAGGGTATGTTTTTTTATCGCCCTTAACAACTTTCTATAGGTTTCATTAAGCTCCTAATTAATGTCTAAAATAGTCTTTTTTTCGCTCCTTTGATTGGACTATTAACACTCCTTTGATAATTTAGATAAAGAATTTTCAATTTATTTCAGAGATTTTTTCCAAATTAATTCTTCAAACGTGGATAATGGAATCATACTCGAAATATTCTTAATTCTGTATTCTAATATCTTTTAAATTATGTAAAATAAAATTTAAAAAAAATATGTATAATTTATTTAATATTATATTTTTGGAAAAGTTGCGCAAAAAGTTGCGTCACATTTAGCTCGATAAAGCGACACGAAAAGTGATATAAAAAGTGACACAAAATATTGCATCATAAGTTTCGCGATCATTTTCAGGAGTGTTATCCTTTTTTTTAACATCACTAATTATTGCATTTAAATGGCGCTGCATTTCGGCTGCATGCGATAAACATTTTCTATAAAAATTAATCATGCCTTAATACCTACGCATGTCATCTTTAGTCTCTGGCTTCGAAAATTCTGTTATACATTTAACTTTACTTAGGTCCGGGTGGAACCCTTCTCCGCTTATCTGGTGTCCAAGGAATATTTACTTGGAAACAAGAAATTGTACTTATCCACGTTCAGATGTAAATGAAACTTGCCAAGCCTCATAAATACTGTCCTCAGAAGTTCCTTGTGCTCCTCTGGCGATGAAGATGCAACGAGAGTATCATCCATGAACGCAAACGCAAAGTCTTAATCTCCCAGGGCAAGATTGACGTACCTCTGAAAGGTTTTTGGTATTTGCAAAAACGCTTGCTCGAGGTCTAGCGCGAATAATATACTTTTGTTATGAAAATTACTCATTAAGTCATACAAATGAGGCAAGGAGTATCTGTTAGGAAACATAACGTTATTTAATTTACGATAATTTTTGAACGACTTTTTGAATGTCTACAAATTCTCTCCTTGACCCATTTCTTAAATGCCTTCTTGGTGCCCTTTAGATTCTGTGGTGGAATCCTTCATGGTCTTTATGCAACGGGAAGACCCGTCGTTTTAATATAGTGGTATTTGTCCCTGTGTTTTGCCGGCAAGGGATCTTTTATACCAACTATTGAAGAATATTAGCTTAATAATTTAGCGTATTTATTGTCCGGGTTCACGATCGATACTTGAACTAAAGTGGCGGTTTTGTTAAACCCTTTCACGAAATCTTGCGTCTCGCCATCCACCAGTCTTCTTCTCGTAAGATCTGGTAGTAAATGGTACTGTTTGAGCATATCACTGCCTAAAATCGTATATGGCACGTCTGCCACGATGAATGTCCAACCAAATCGTTTATTTTCAAACTCTATGTCTAATATATGTCATATGGATTGTACCGCATGTGCTTATTCGCGTATTGTTAGTGGCATATAATTGAAACTTGACAATTTGCACGCGTTGGCTTTCGTTTTTGGAAACAAGTAAAACTTCCGCGCCCGAATCTATTAAAAATGTTACTCCCGAGACTCTATCTTTAAGAGCAGGCCAGATTCGATGTCCTTGTCTAATTGAGATTTTTGTTATTTACTTAAGTATTAATCGGTGTATCTGCAAATTGAAGGTTAAGCGCAATAGATATTATTAATACAAATATTTATGCACAAAAAAAGAAAATTTATTGCTTTGTTTTTGAGAAAAGTAAGTAACGCGAAAATATTATAAACATAAACATTTACTTTGGCGTTACTTACTTTTCTCAAAAACAAAGCGGTGGATGTTTTTTTTCTCGTGCATAGATGTTTCTAATAATAATAATAATATTTATTGTGCTCAATCTTTAATTTGAAGATACACTGATTAATACTTGAGTAAATAACAAACAACTCAATTGTTACTCGGTTGGTATCAGGTTCTACTTCGGGCTGTTCTTAATGTGGAGACGTATTGACTCGATACCGAATGCGCACGCCTCATCTACGCGCTAGTGTTGAAGTTTAACGGTTTATTAAACTCTTCTTACCTACTTGGACTTCTAGTGCTACTTTTTGGTTTAAAACTGTTACTTCTTTTAATATTTCTATCTTTAACGTCCGAATTTTTCCATGTGCAGGGTTTAATACATTTATAGGCTCTATTGCCAAATTGAGCATGATATTTACAAAATTTACTTGTGGACCTACTTCTATTTCTATCTCTATCATCACGATCGTGGGATCTCGATCGTCTCTCATTGGCGTAGTCGCGCTTCTTATTTAACTGATCTTGAATGACCGCCTCTATTTTAGCTATTACTTTCACGTCGTCTTTAACCTTTTCGACCGCGTTTATTTCTTTTTTACTTTCTTGCAGGTTTTTATAAATTTCATCTGCATGCCTAAAAAGTAGCGCTTCGTTCGTATCTGGATTGTATCCAGCCATATAATATTTAATTGTTGGTGAGAGGTTATACCTCCACGCCTCGAGCACCATCTGCCGTGGGATCCGGCTTCTTGCTATATTTAGCATTTCGTCTAAAAAAATCGAGGGTTTCTTGTCGTCCATTTTATAACTAGCGAAAAGGATCTTAAATTGACTTTCGGCAGATCTTTCATATTTTTCTAATAAGTGTTGTTTTAATCCTTCGTATCTCTGCCCAGAAAGCAGTAATTTACTAACCCCAGCTGTTTCATAGGTTACGCTTTTGTCCAGATTAGTAACCAACGCGTAAAATTTCGCGTTATCGTCAATCGTGTTGCCAAAATGGTAAGTTAACACTTTTGATACCATGATGATAACTGCTGCCACTTACGCCCGGAGTAGATGTGGGAACTCTCTGATGAGTATCTACGGCGTTGACGCGCCTATGGTTATCTGGTGTTGGTATGAGGCCTGTTGGTGGTATGTTGCCTCCTGCCGTTACGTTACCGACCGCGTCAGTATTACCAGCCGGAGCTATTGGGTTACTCTCGAGATAGGGTTTCGTGGGGTTCGGAATGCCTACATTTGCCTTTAACGCGTCTATCTCATCACGCATTTTTTCTATTAATTTATCGCGTTCTTTTAACTTCGTGAACAAGGCTTTATTATCTTCTGTGTATTTATCGCGCAATTGCAGCATTCTCTCGCGGTACATCTCATCTTGAGCTTTTATAAATTCTTCGTACCTACTTTCTATTTGCACTTTAGCTGCACTTTTTGGCGCGACTCCCCTCACTGCCCCAAGCTAACTACTTTGCACTTTTTGAAATCCTACTCTTCTAGTATCGACCTGTTCTTTAAATTTATCATATTAATTCAGTATTAAATCGTGCTCCAAATTATTATCTATAACTTTATTTACCCAAGAAATCTTGGTGATATTAAGCGCGCTTACTACACCAGTTAAATGAATCAGAAGAAAACGCGTCAATTAAGATACACAAATGCGCCTCGAACATGGTCTGTCAAAATAATTAATCGATCCAAAGAAAACTATATACTACTGATAATAATTAAATATGCAATTACAACCAGACGGCTAAAAAATAAATATTCGACAATACACGATTTTAATAAATAAATAGACACTCAAAACGAGAAGCTACAAAAATTATATACAATATAAATAAATTATAAAAGGAAATACACAACTAGTAAACAATATAAGAACAATCTATGTAAATAAATTAATCACTATGGAGTAAATAAATAACGGTACACGAATAAACAATTAATGACCACGCCTGTATATGGCTGATTCCATTCAGATTCATGTAGGCCGTCACTGATCGAATTTTTTTTTTCTTCTAAGTAATAAAAATACCTTCTATTATGTATATGAAGATAAAATTGACCTCGTAGAACGCTCAAAAATTTTTTTTTCTTTTACTACAGCAATTTTAGTGTTTGATGTAAAAACGAAAATTCAAAAATTGAAAATAAACCTCTACTTTTAAATGACTACAGTTCCGTCGATTTTTAACCTTTTTGGGCGTTTTTTAAATAAGAGTGTGCAGAATTTTGTCTAGTTTTAAATGCAATCTCGATTTTTGTAATGCAATTTGATCTCGCTGAGTTATTTACGAAAAACCGAAAAAGCGATTTTTTTCAAACACGATTTTCTCAAAAACTGTATTTTTTTTTTTTGAAATTTTTATATGATTTTATACATAAAAAATACTCACTTTTAGGGTAGGTGAAAATATGCGATTTTGCCTTATTTTTTTTTAACAGATTTTTAAACGTTTTTTTTATATTTTCGATTTTAAAACATTGATACCATGGCGCATCGTACTATTTTTCCAACTTTAAGTGTTCTTACAACTATTTTTATGCTTTTATTTATTGATATATCAAAAATATCAACGATAATCTTTAAAATAAATCCTGGATCAAATTTTTTGATCAATTAAAACCAAAAATATGACGATTTAAAGTTTACAAAAAAATTCTGAAACTTTAAATAAATATGATATTTACATTGAGGAAACGCAATTTTCGTTAAAGATTAAAATCTGAAGATATGAATTTTTTAATTTAAAAAAAAAGTTATTTTGATGAAAAAATACATAACCATTTATCCTCTTTTTATGGTACATTATTTTAATAAAAATTTTTTTTGTTAAAGAATATAATTTTTTTATCAGTTTTAATTTCGCGCCTAGAATTTGAATTCATTTTGTAGGGAGTTGACGCATGTCACTACTAGGTAACGATGATTCGTTCTTTGCATTCTTATTAACGACTTGACGCGTTTAAAAATATAAGAAAAGGAAAATAAAAAATAAAGTTGTTTAAGAAAAATTATTTTTTTCGATCTGTCATTGAACAGAATATCAATAATGGCATCACTGATTGTTAAAATTAAGTGCAAGGATTTAAAAGAAAGGCACAAAAAAGTTGTTCATGATTGCTCCAAAAGTCCGCTTAGAGAATTAGGTGATCTAACGGAGTCTTTGAAGCGCTTGTATCCAAATACTTCTTTCTCTAGAGAAGATAAAGTATGCCCTTCGTGTTACAAAATATTATTAGATGAAGTGAAAAATGCGCCTATTTCATCGACTTCAAGCAGTTAACAATCTTTGGAAGATTTTATTCATAGTGAGGCTGTGGTGGAACAGCTCAACGAGACTTCAAGTAATTTGAAATTAAACATTTCACCAATTAAAATGCCTCAAAGTATAAATATCAAGATGCGAGAATCTTATGCTCTCCAAAAAAGAAAACAAATAAACGATGCATCTGATTCACAAATAGCAAGTAAAATGATGAAAGTCTACGATATAACGGATTTTCCCGCATTGAATGAAAATAATGAATGTAAAACAAATGATAAATAGCTTGAGAATATTAAAATTGCACTAAATAATTGTTCAAATTTTCTTGAAAAAGTGCGATTGTTGAGTATTATACCAAGTGATATTTCCAAAGATTATTTATTATCAGTTTTACCAAATGTAACTATTTATATGATTGATCAAGCACGATCATTGGTAAATAATAAGAAAATTTACAAACAGTCTGAGAACTATTGTGGCCATTCTTTGGATAGTGGAATTGTAATGAAAGTAAAGGATTATTATCTGAACGATGATTTTAATTGTTCTTGTCAAAGCGCAAATAAAAGCGACACAGTATCTATCAAAGAAAATTGTATAAAAACTAAAAAAGTCAAACACTTTCTTACGCAAAGTATAGAAAAAATATATCAATTATTTAAAGACAAAAATCCTGAAATAAAAACAAAAATTAATAAATCAACATTCTACGCTTCAAGACCGAAGTGGGTTGTACCACATCCACCCACCGATTCGTGTCTTTGCGTTTACTGCGAGAATCTTAAACTTATGTTAGATGCTTTGAATAATTATAAAAAAGAGAATAAACAAGACATTGCAGATTTGGAATTGAAAATATGTTCTTCACTTTTTTGTTCAAAAGATGATATGAAATGTGTACTAAGAGAATGTAAAAAAGTCCCATTGGAGATTCTATTGATTTACAAATAATTTCTTTGACAGAAGAAGATTTATATGAAGAAATAATTTATGGTGTTTGGGAAAAATCAAATTTACTGAATAAAACTAGCACAATTGAAAATTTCTTAATAGAGTTGAGAGCGTGCTCTCACTGTAAGAGCTCATAAATTGGTCAAAGAAATTCAACGTATAGCAAATAAAGAGGTTAAACTTTTAGCAAAAAATAATGACTTCCAATTAGTTATTGATGTCGATTTTGCAGAAAATTGGACAGTTCTGCTTCAAAATGAAATTTAAAGCTATCATTAGAGTAAAAACCAAATATCAATATTTACGTCAGTATGCTATTTTGGAAATGATAGCATACTGACGTAAACAGTCAGTTATGTCACCGTCTCTGACGATATTAGGAGGAGGTCACGTATCTCTGTCCTTTTCTAATAAAAAAAATGATTTTTTTACAAAAACTAATAACTTTATCAAAAAATAAAGAGAAAACTGCATCTTGTATCAAAAAAAGCAATATTTTCTTTGATAAGAAAAAATTAATTTTATTGCTTTGTTCTCAAGAAAACCTTGAAAAACGAAATTGTCCACCCTAACCTCTATGATTTAAGTTTTTCTAGGTTTTCTTGAAAACGAAGCAATAAAATTAATTTTTTTTTATCAAAGAAAATATTGCTTTTTTTATTACGAGATGCGGCTTTCTCTTCATTTTTTGCTAAAGTTGTTAGTTTGTGTAAAAAACTCAATTCTTTGATTAGAAAAAGACAGAGATACGTGACCTCCTCTTAAACATGATTCGTCTCATGCCCTAATGGCTATAAATTTAAGTATCGACAACTTAAAACAAAAACATATTGCGCAAGATCTTGATAAAATCATAACCATTTCCGATGAAGCTGCCAGTCATTTTAAAAATAGATATCAATTCTATGAGCTTTAAAACTAAAAGTAAACAGAAAATTGCTTTTTTTGCAACAGGTCATAGTAAAGGCGCTTGTGACGGTATTGGTGGTTCAGTTAAACATTATGCTACTACGCATAATCTGTCCAAGAAGAGTATAGATTTTATTAGAAACGCTGAAAATTTCGCCACTCACGTATCAAAATATACTCCGTCGATTAACATTCTTGTTATCCGCAAGGATGAGTTGGAAGTTTTTCGACAGACAAAAAGATGGAATGGTTAGGAAATGCAAAGAAATTAAAGGTATTCAAAAGATTCACTGTCAAAAAGTGAACGAAACCAAATCCACGCTGCCAAAACTTCGAGACATGAGTAGCAAGAAGTAAATTGAAAGGTTTTATTCAAATTCGGATTTTTTTATTCACATTAGTTCTCAATTCATTAGTGTTCATTTCTTAATTGTATCGCATATTATTTGTTCATTAAAAATGAACAAATAATATATTTTAGTATTTGAGAAATTCATCTTTTCAAAATTCGAAATTCAGATTCAAAATTCAAAATTCAAAATTCAAAATTCAAAGTAAATATATTTATTTAAAGTTTCAGCATTTTTTTTTAACTTTAAATCGTCATAACTTTGGTTCTAATAGATCAAAATATTCGATCCGGGGTTTATTTTAAAGATTATTGTTGATGTTTTTGATATATTAATAAAAAAATGCATAAAAATAGTTGTAAGAACACGTAAAGTTGGAAAAATAGTACGATGCGCCATGGTATCAATGTTTTAAAATCGAAAATATAAAAAAAACGTTTGAAAATCTTTTAAAAAAAATTAAGGCAAAATCATATATTCTCACCTACCCTAAAAGTGAGTATTTTTTATGTATAAAATCATATAAAAAAAAAAAAAAAAAAAAAAAATATAGTTTTTGAGTAAATCGTGTTTGAAAAAAGTCGCTTTTTTCGGTTTTTCGTAAATAACTCACTAGGAGAGTATCAGACTTCCGGATCACGGATTTTGCTCAAACTTTGGGATAAGTTTTCAGATGTCAAAATATGAAAGGAAACAGAATTTTAGATCCCAACGCTCAGTATTTCCCTAGTTACAGGCAATTAAAGAAAATCACTAAAAAAGTTACTAGATTTTCAAACGCATATAGTTCCTTAGCATTGATACTTAGGAGCATGAAACTTTTTTTAAATGAAAGCTGAGCTCAAATTCTTTCGAAATAGTAGTTATAGCATGTCAAAATATTATTTTTTCTCAAAGTTATAGCGTAAAAAACATTAGACCCAATTTCAGCTTTTGTTGTTAATTAATGTTTTGAAAGGAAAAATCAGGTCCAATGTTTATCACGCTATAACTTTGAGAAAAAATAATATTTTGACATGCTATAACTACTATTTCGAAAGAATTTGAGCTCAGCTTTCATTTAAAAAAAGTTTCATGCTCCTAAGTATCAATGCTAAGGAACTATATGCGTTTGAAAATCTAGTAACTTTTTTAGTGATTTTCTTTAATTGCCTGTAACTAGGGAAATACTGAGCGTTGGGATCTAAAATTCCGTTTCCTTTCATATTTTGACATCTGAAAACTGATCCCAAAGTTTGAGCAAAATCCGTGATCCGGAGGTCTGATACTCTCCTAGTCAGTGAGATCTAATTGCATTACAAATATTGAGATTGCATTTAAAACTAGACAAAATTCCGCACACTCATATTAAAAAAACGCCCAAAAAGGTTAAAAATTGACGGAACTATGGTCATTTAAAAGTAGAGGTTTATTTTCAATTTTTGAACTTTCGTTTTAACATCCAACACTAAAATTGCTGTAGTGAAAAAAAAAATTTTTGAGCGTTCTACGAGGTAAATTTTATCTTTATATATATAATAGAAGGCATTTTTATTACTTAGAAGAAAAAAAAAATTCGATCAGTGACGGCCTGCATAAATCTGAATGCCATATACAATTGTGTACTTATAACAATAGAATCACAATACAATTATTCTGTTCCCTAGCATAATATTCTCGCTCTTTTTTCGAGATAAATTCGAGCTTGGAGCGTCTTGTTTACACTATTCAACTAACTTGTAAACTTTTCAAAATGAAAACGGTCGCGTTCTAACAGCTTTTGGTCTTATATCAACCTTGAACAGTCACCTCGAGTTTATTCTAGAATTTTTGGTTGTATAAAATGAAATTTCTTTTGAAAATTTCTTTCGCAAATTTTCTTTGCCTTGAAAATTTTTTGAACCTTCTCTTTCCTCAGTGCACTTTGCATTAATTTTTCGCATTTACTAATAATTTTACATTCATAACAATTACTAGCAGAGTGTCACACCTCCGGATCACGGATTTTGCTTAAACTTCGGGATAAGTTTTTAGATGATAAAATATGGAAAAAGCTAAAGTTATAGTCATAAATACTCAATATTTCCCTAGTTACAGGCAATTAAAGAAAATCACTAAAAAAGTTACTAGATTTTTAAACGCATATAGTTTTTTTAGCATTTATAGCTACAAGCTTGAAACTGTTTTTAAATGAAAGCTGAGCTCAAATCCTTTCGAATTAGTAGTTATAGCATGTCAAAATATTATTTTTTCCCAAAGTTAGAGCACGATAAACATTGGACCTGAATTTTCTTTTAAAAACATTAATTAATAATAAAAGCTGAAATTAGGTCCAATCCTTATTACGCTCTAACTTTGGGGAAAAATAATATTTTGATATGCTGTAACTACTGTTTCGAAAGGATTTGAGCTCAGCTTAAATTTAAAAAAAGTTTCAAGCTTGTAGCTATCGATGCTAAAAAACTATATGCGTTTAAAAATCTAGTAACTTTTTTAGTGATTTTCTTTAATTGCCTGTAACTAGGGTAATATTGAGTATTTATGACTATAACTTTAGCTTTTTCCATATTTTATCATCTGAAAACTTATCCCGAAGTTTGAGCAAAATCCGTGATCCGGAGGTGTGACACTCTCCTAGTTAGTATATATGAGAATTATACAATTAATACTTAATCTTACTTATTGCTTTATTAACACGTAGAAAATTTTGGGGAAAAAATCAATCATTTAATATTTTAATAATTGAACGTCTTGTTTGGCCAAGTAAATCCCGGTAGCTTGCACCTATAAAAGAGGCAAAAAGCCAGTAGGCACAGAACTCCAGGACATCTTTTGCTGCGCAAGACGATATGTATGCAATAATTTGCTGTTTCAATTAACTCGATTGCCCCAAATGCTCGTACCTATAATAGAGGCAAAAAGCCAGTAGACACTTACCCCTAAAACGCTCTTCGTCGCACAAAACAGCCTCAATTTATTAAAAAAAAAACCTAAATGTTTTACACTCTTCCCAGGTGACTAATATATATGCATTTATATGTGCAGAACTTAACCGAGAAAAGAGAAAGAAACCTACGAACTGACTATCAAGGCGATTCACACTTGATTTTTGTCTATTAAATATGTTTTACAAATATTTGCTCGTTACCACGCTTCGCCCGGGCGCGCAATACAATAGTTTAAATATGACGTGCGCGTAGTACTTCAATTGCACTTGCTTTTCGGAACTATGTACAATCTTTTTTGTGATACCTTTACGCGACTTAACTGCAAGTTACAAAGTATTTTACAATTTATGTACTCTTGATTTTTTCGTGCACTGTACGCGACTTAATATGCGCCTAACAGTTCATAGGATTTTTAGACTATTCGCAGCTAATGCAGAAGAGAAGATTGATGCTTTTCTCTGCGCTGCAAAATAGTTCTCTAAAGCGGAAATAAGCCTCAACTTATTATGTTTCCTACTCCCAACTAGAGCGGCGTGCTGCTTTGCTTCCTCTCCTTAACCTGCTGGTCGGCGGTGATAGCTCTCGATGAGAGAAGATTCCTCACGACGCGGCTTGAAGTTCTTGCAGAGAACGTGTCCTTGAAGAACTTGGTGTCACCAATTGTGGCGTTCGGGAGCTCCAACCAGAACCCAGCACAGTATAAGATGAGATGGAGATCCAAGGTGTTGAGATTATAAATGAGTACATGAAAGAGCTTCAACTCCAAACGGTACAACTCAGCCTAGTTTCTTTGTTTGTTTTTCAGAAGCGCGGATGAGAATGTAAAAAGTCAAATTGTTCTATTTATTAGTTTATATTTCATTTTTCTTTCTTATAAATGTATATTTCTTTATTAATGCATGCCTTCAAATTATTATTCTATATTTATATATATTATAATATTGAAAATATTAATTTTGAAATGAGCATAAATGTTGAGCGAAACAATTGTTTTCTTTATTTCTTAAAATCTATAATAACACGTTCTCAAACTTCTTCGTCTGTAACAACTCGTGCTAATAATGGATAAGCACTGGTTGTGAACCAGAATGAGGTCGCTAGACCAGCAATGACAGGAAATGATTTTCCTTAACTTTCACCAGTAGACAACCAGAATGTACCTGCAGAAAAAGTTGTGTCAGTCAAAGAAAATGGACCTGTGCAGCAAGCAGCAGAAACTAACAATAATCTACCTGCTGAACAAGTTGTGGCAGATAACCACAATGGATCCATACGGCAAGCACCAGCCGCCATCAATAATGCTCAACCAGCTGTTCAACATAATGTGCAGCCAATTATCGTAAATGCACAACCTGCTTTACAAAATAATGCGCAAGCAGCTGCACAAATTTATGTACTATCAGCTGTGCAAAATAATACAGAAGTTGGAGCACAGATTAAAGAATTAGCTGTCCATTTTGACGAACCACCTTCTGAAAGGCGACAACCATTTTGAGTTATTCGTCAGATGGATAATTTTCAACGAGATATCACGCCAAGAGGACGACAAAATGAACAATCGCGTTTTTATTACCAAGGCGGACGTTATCAAAATCATAATAGACAGGTATTTGACTATACAATAAAACAATGTGAATAATTATTAATTATTTTTATAGTTTTTTTTTAAATTATTCAATTTGTTTTTATTTTAATTATTTAAATTATTTTTCGAATTATTGTTTAATTCTTTTCATATATACGTAGAAAATGAACTTTAATGTTAGCACTGCTGGAATTGGCGCGAAAAGCTTTGTCGCGTGGAGTCTGATGTGATTTATAGTTTTAATACATATAATGAAACTTTCTTCTTGATTTTTCATAAGTAACTCGTATTTAATCAGAAATGAGATAGTGCTCTCTATGATTTTCTAAAATTTAATGAATATATAAAATGAGTAGCAAAAGATAAAGATTAGTATTCATAATTTTGAAAAATCTTAATATTCGTAAATTTTTAAAATAGCATCAAATACTTGTAAATTATAGATGGATGACATAAAAAATTTGTTTTAAAAATAATGGGAAAAATTTTGAAATTACAATTTTGTGTTGTTTTATAAAGGCATATGTAAAATTTTTAAATAATAATTAGTAATGCAATAAATAACATATTAAATTTTCTATAAATAAATAAAATGAATCATTTTATCTAAATCTAAAGTATTAAATGGAATGTATGAACTACTTAATATTATTTAATATTGCATAGTGGAAATTAATTTCATAATTCATAAAAAACAATTTATTAGCCAAATTACTGCAAAATTGTTGAACAAACCATGTATAAAAAACAATGTACAAAAAGTTATAAACTATGCAAGAACATATTACTGAAAAAAGGCAAGAATATGGGTCAAAATGAATTTGTAAATAAATTAAATTATAATAAGTCAAATGTTTTGATTTCATAAGATTTTTATTCAACAAAATATTTATCTATTTTATTTAAATTTAGCAATTCAGTAAGATCAATATTGTGTGACAACCTTGGTGATCAGGAGGTTTCACTGAGTTTAAAATAAGATAAAATAAATTCATTGAGTAAAAGAAAGGAAGCTTTATTTCAATAATTATACACTTGTTGCACGCGCACTCAAAATGGACGCCAGCCACGTATAGCGTACACGACGCCGCTTGCACTAATTACGTTACTATTGGCACGACGAAAAGCAGATCGCATAAAAAAAAGAAGCTAAAGGGGCACGAGCAATAGATACACACAAAAAAAATAGAATAGCACTAAGGAAATATTCGCAATAGAACGCGCACGCAATCGCCCGACACACACGTCACGAAAAATGAAATTAGATTATTATAACTAGCAATAGTACACTGCTCTCTCAACAAAATGAGGCTTTGCTAAGCAAAAGAAAATGAACTACAGAATGAGGAATATATATTCTCACTTACTCAAAGCTTACGATATTTGTAACACACAACAAAAATTATAGACGTAATCTCGAAGTCGCACACAAGTCGTAACGGCTCTTCACTATACGCTGACGACAGAAAGAATGACGCAATAGCGTTTTCTTCTGGTCTACTCAGCTTCGTTTCTCTTGCTGTACGCTGTGCGCGACGCAAGAGAGAGACAGACGATCTTTAACAGACCCAAGCTCAGCTACTCGAGTCAAGCTGCTTGCTACCTATATGAGTGCACAGTATACGTGCTTTAGATATTCACATGTGTATGCCAACGATCTTGGGTTTATAGTTTTAAGTATTCGACTCGCGTGGTCTGCTTTCCATTTTGCTAGTAGTTGGATGCTCCCTTCTGTCGTCTACATGCACTACCAATATAAATACAAGTAACATGACCAATTTGTCATGTTATAATTAAAGTAGCTATTACGTATATTTTACATTCTAATTAATATTTCTTCGTTAAAAATTTTAAATCCATGCAGCAATTTTTATATACTTCTAATAGTTGTTTTAACTATTTGAGCAAGCTGAGTTTTAGTACAAATATACGTAACTATTATACGTATTCCTGTCAGAAGCACGTAAATGCCATACGTAGTTCAAGGCTTGAATACGTATCCGTGGTGATAACTACGTATTTTAGGACATGAAATGCATATTTTTAAAACATTTGGAAACTGAAAGACGTAATACGTATCTCAGATAAATAACAAAATTACGTAATCCATACGTAACAAAGCGTTCGAATTTTTTACGTATTTGATATTGATAATACTTAGTTTTAATACGTATTCCAATGAAGTGAAATACAAATTAGAAATTACGTATTACATACAAGAAATACGTAATTATTGGCACAATATACGTAACAAAGATACGTATTTTTCACATGATACGTATCCTTAACACATCCTTCCATTGGAATACGTAATTATTATAAACACTTATGCCAGACATACGTTTTTTTTATACGTATCTCATGCGCACCATACGTAACTTTCGATTTACATTTCGGGCTTGAATACACATCGCCTTTAGAATACGTAATATCGAGCACAATATACGTACCTGTTAGGCAGGATTCGTATTCAGAATACGTAATTTCACCACAAAATACGTATTTGAAAACATGCGATTAAAAATACGTAATTTTCATTTTATATGTGCCTAATCTATATATCTTTGATATGTATTTCATGCGAAAATTATGTAATTTTGAATTGCAGTTTTTGGCTTTAATACGTATTGCTAGGATAATTACGAAATTTAGAGTAAAATATACGTATCCATGAGGCAGGTTTTCTAGTCAGAATACGTAATTTTGCCACAAAATACGTATTTAAAAACATCTTGTGATTAAAATACGTTACTTTCATTTCAATATGTGCATTATATATGCTTTTTTGATACGTAGTTCATGAAAGAATTACGTCATTTTAATCGCAGTTTCGTGAAAGGATACGTATTGCTAATGCAATCACGTAATTTTCAGTACAACATACGTATCTGTGATGCAGGATATATATTCAGGATACGTATTTTACCACATACTACGTATTTGATTTGTGGTAAAATAACGTTTTCTGAATACGAATCCTGCCTCAGAGATTCGTATCTTGTGCTCGAAATTACGTATTTTCAAGGCAATGCGTATTCCAACCCAAATTTTCAATAAAAAATTACGCATGATGCGCATGGGATACGTATCAAGAATACGTATATCTGGCATTAGTGTTTATAAAAATTACGTATTCTAATGGGAGGATGTGTTCAGGATACGTATAATGTGAAAAATACGTATCTTCGTTAAGTATATTGTGCGAATAATTACGTATTTCTTCTATGAAATACGTAATCTCTTATTTGTATTTCAGTCCTTTGAAATACGTATTCAAACTACGTATCATCAATATCAAATACGTATTAAATAATTTGTAATAAATTCGAACGCTTCGCTACGTATGGATTACATAATTTTGTTACGTATCTGAGATACGTATATATTTTTAGCAGTATTTAAGCCCAAAATACGCGCTTTCACTCACAAAAATACGTGTCTCCGCAACTAAAACTACGTATCGGAAATATATATGTAATTCAGATGCATACTTAAGTGACGTAGTTCAATATGTATTATTATTATGAGAATACGTAATTTCGAAACATTTGAAAAATAATAGACGTAATATTCAAGAGTATTCAAGCTCAAAATACGTACTTTCACTCACGAAAAAACGTCTTTCCGCATCTAAAGCTACGTATTCTGATATAATTCTGATGAATACTTTAGTGACGTAGTCCGATACGTATTGATGTTAAGATCACGTAATTTTTATACGCCCCATACAATACATACCTGAGCTGAGTTTTCGCACAGAAATACGTAGCTACTATACGTATTCCTGTCAGAAACACATATGCCATACGTAGTTTGAGGATTGAATACGTATCCATAGTAAGAACTACGTATTTAAGGATACGGAATACGTATTTTTCAAAGTATTTTTAAAAGCTGAAATACGTAATATTCTACAGTATGCAAGGCCGAAATACGTAATTTTACCCGCGAAACTACGTATTTCCATAGATGAAATTACGTATCGAAAATATATATGTAATTTTGATGCATACTTCAGTGACGTAGAGCGATACGTATTGCTGTTAGGAATACGTAAATTCTCACGCAATATACGTATCTACAAGACAGGTTTCGTAGTGAAAGCACATAATTTTTTCCACATCATACGTATCCTGAAAACATGTTCCGATTGGAATACATAATTTTTATAAATACTTGTGCCAGATATATGTACTTTTCATACATATTTTATGCGCATAATACCTAATTTTCGTTTCAAATTTCAGGCTTGAATACGTATAGACTCTAAGAATACGTTAGTTCGAGCACTTAATAAGTATCCACGAGTCTATGTTTGTATTCTGAATACGCAGTCGTAGGCCAAACACATGTCAAAATTACATATTTAATAAAAAAATACGTGATTTACGATTTAGGCTTCAATACGTATCTCCAGAACAATTACGTGATTTGAAGCAAAAGATACGCATCTATAAGGTAGAATTCGTAGTCAGAACACGTAATTCTGCTACAAAATACGTATCTTACAAACATCTTGTGATTAAAATACGTCATTTCCGTTTATATATATGCCCACCCTGTTAAAAATATATACGTATCTCAGATACGTAACAAAATTACGTAACCCATACGTAACAAAGCGTTTGAATTTGTTACTTATTATGGAATACATATTTGATATTGATAATACGTAGTTTTAATACGTATTCCAAGGGAGTGAGAAATTACGTATTTCATACCAGAAATACGTAATTATTCGCACAATGTACGTAACAAAAATACGTATTTATGATAAATATGTGTTCATATTTTTCAAAGATATGAACACATCCTCCCATTGGAATATGTAATTTTTATAAACACTTATGCCAGATATAAGTATTTTTTATACGTATTTCATGCGCATGATACGTAATTTTCGATTTAAATTTCGAGTTTGAATACCTATTGCCTTCAGAATACGCAATTTTGAGCACGCGATACGTTTATCTGAGGCAGGATTCGTATTCAGAATACGTAATTTTACCACAAATTAAGAGGATGTAAAACAGACACTACACCTGTACTCATGAATTTAGCCTATCTTTTTATTTTATTGCAAGACTTGAGGAAAAAAATGCTTTAGTTTGTAGTATTTACCACGAAGATTATTCAGATAAATTTTCAAATAAATTCATTCATTAGTTATTAAGAATTTTGGATTCCAATAATGATTATTATAATTTTTCAATTTTTCACCAGAATCCAAATATCTTAAAAACTAATGAATAAATTCATTTGAAAATTTAACTAAATAATTATTATAATATATACTACAAGCTAATGCATTTATCTTCTGAAAATTCAACAATAAAATGGAAAGACAGTTAATATTTATGAGTACAGGTGTAGTGTCCACTTTACATCTCCTTAAATACGTATTTTGTGGTAAATTACGTGTCATGAATTCTGCCTCATAGATACGTATGTTGTACTGAAAATTACGTAATTGTACTAGCAATACGTATCCAAGCACAAAACTGCGATTAAAATTACGTAATTTTCGCATGAACTACGTATCAAAAAAGCATATGTATGGCACATATTTAAATGAAAATTACGTATTTTAATTACAAGATGTTTTCAAATACGTATTTTGTGGCGAAATTACGTATTCTGACTAGAAAATCTGCCTTATAGATACGTATCTTTGACTCTAAATTACGTAATTATCCTAGCAATACGTATTGAAGCCAAAAACTGCGATTCAAAATTACGTAATTTTCGCATGAACTACGTATCAAAAAAGCATATGTATGGCACATATTTAAATGAAAATTACGTATTTTTAATCACATGTTTTCAAATACGTATTTTGTGGTGAAATTACGTATTCTGAATACGAATCCTGCCTAACAGGTACGTATCTTGTGCTCAAAATTACGTATTCTAAAAGCGATACGTATTCAAACCTGAAATTCAAATCGAAAGTTACGTAGGGTGCGCATGAGATACGTATAAAAAATACGTATATCTGGCATGAATGTTTATAAAAATTACGTATTCCAATGGAAGGATGTGTTTAGAATATGTGTCATGTGAAAAATACGTATCTTTGTTTCGTATATTGTGCGAATACTCACGTATATCTTGTATGTGATACGTAATTTCTCATTTGTATTTCACTCCCTTGGAATACGTATTGAAACTACGTATTATTAATATCGAATACGTTAAAAATTCGAACGCTTTGTTACGTATGGATTACGTAATTTTGTTATTTGTCTGAGATACATATTACGTCTTTAAGTTTTTAAATATTTGAAAAATACATATTCCATGTCCTAAAGTACGTAGTTATCACTACAGATACGTATTCAAGCCTCGAACTACGTATGGCATTTACGTGTTTTTGACAGGAATACGTATAATAGTTACATATTTTTGTACTAAAACTCAACTTGATTACGTATTGCACGGAACGTATAAGAATTACGTATTTTAATAATATTAATACGTATTGGGCTGCGTCACAAAGGTATGCATCAGAATTACGTATATATTTTCGATATGTAGTTTTAGTTACGGAGATCACGTATTTTTGTGAGTAAAAATACGTATTTCTGGGTTGCATATTGTTAAATATTACGTATTTTATTTTTTGAAAGTGTTTTAAAGATACGTATTCGATGCCCTAAACTACGTAGTTATTACCCTAGATACGTATGCAAACCTCAAAGTACGTATGATATCTAAGTATTTCCGACAGAAAATACGTAAAAATTTTTTTTGTATTTCCTTTTTTACCCTTTCTGGGGACTACATCACAAATTCGAACGTTTTGTTACGTATGAACTACGTATTCCTGTATCAAAAATACGTATATATTTTCATTAGGGTTAACAATGAATAGCAAGAGCGGTGCTCTTGAGTTTTTCCCGTCATAATATTAACGCTAAGAGTAACTAATTCTAATTTTAAGGAAGTTTTTTATTTGAAGTTTTTAAATAAGAGAGGTGAATGTAATATAATATAAGAAATTATTGTATACGTGTACGTGTATTATATATATATGGGTAATTCTCTGAGAAATCACCTGACCAAAACTTTTGTGACAACCTTGGGGATTAGGAGGTTGCACTAAATTTATAAAAATATATTAGCTGTAATAAAAAAAAAAAAAAAGAGAAACTTTATTTAAGAAATTTGTACAGTAATCGTACACTCGTTCAAAATGAACGCCAGCCGCGTATAGCGTACGCGACGCCGCTTGCACTAATTAAATAACTATTGGTACGACAAAAAGCAGATATTAACAAAAATATAAGCTAAAAGGGACACGAGCAATAAACACACAACAAAAGAAAGAATTAGAAAAGCACGAAGGGAATATATGCAATAGAACGCACACACGATCGCCCGGCACACACGTCGTAAAAGACAGAAAGAAATTTTATTTCTATTTCGCAATCATGCACTCACAACAATTTTAAGCACAATAAAATAACTTAGAAAATATTGAATTTATCTATTCTCGCTCACACTAACTACGATAAGTGTAACACACAACCAGAAAAGTATTACGCAATATCGCAAGTCGAAATAATCTTTATCGGACGCCGGCGACAGAAGGAATAATGCAATGACATTCCTTCTTGCCTCTGCTCGGCTTCGTTTCTCTTGCTGTACGCTGCGCGCGCCGCAAGAGAGGGACAAACGATTCTAAACGGACCCAAGCTCAGCTACTCGAGTCAAGCTGCTCGCTAGCTATATCAGTGCACATTATACGTGCCTTAGAGATTTGCACGTGTGTGCCAACGATTTTGGGTTTTGCTCTTAGATACTCGACTTGTGTGGTCTGCTTTCCTTCTTGCCCGTAGTTGAATGCTCCCTTCTGTCGGCTATATGCACCACAAATATACATATAAGTAATATGGCCAATCTGCCATGTTACACTTTCTTTTCGTTGAAAATTTTTTTACATATTCTCCTCTAACCCATAAACTACCCTACATTTTTTTGAATTTTTTCTGTGCTTATTTTTGGAGCTATACAATATTAATGTTCGGCTGTTCCCTGACTTTTTCGATTTTTGACACTTTTTAATTATTTCTAGCTCCACAAATAAGCAATTTATCCTATGTTTATTCATTCTTTTTTTAGGAAAGTTTCTGAATTTTCAGCAAAAATATTTATAAAGTCATATAGCCACATTAGAAGTGGAATATGTCCAATTTAAATCTTAAAATCTAAGAATTTGAAAGTTTGCTCTTCCCGACGTACACCAATAAATTCATAAAGATAGATTTTTGTAGTACAAAAGTATTTATATATGTCCCAGAAGAACAATCAAGTCCTATTTCCAGCTAAAAATTAAATTAGTAATCAAATTTAGCTGAAAATCACACAAAATTACTATTTGACCCATATAATAATGTACTGAGCCCTTCGAATCATCAGCGAAAAATTTATGCCAATACATTTTTCCAGTGCAAAAGTATCTACTCAAATCTTAAAAAAGCTGTGCAATTTTTCTTTCTGCTTAAAGTAAGAATAGCATTCTAGTTATACCAAGTCATAAATTGATCATTTAGCTTTTCAAAATGACAATGTTTCATCTTAGAGTCAGAGATTCAAATCAAGATTCATGAATATATATTCTTAGTAAAGAAAATAAATAATCTACAAAGAGCCTAGCATTGATTCAATTCTTGAATAACCTAAAATTAATACATTATCAAGTTTAAGATATTATTCAATAATTTGATTTAATGATTTTATGCCTTCTTACTTATTATCTATATAATATTAAAATAAACTATTATTTTCGACCTATTATTCTAAGAATACGAAAATAAATACTATATTTAAAAAGAAAGGTCAGCGTAACAAGAAAATGATGAAAGTTTAAAACATTAGATAAATGAATTTAGAGAGAGTGCAATGCAGGCTCATATTAATATATTAATTAAATCAAAAAATTGTTCATTCCAAAAGATTTAAAAGATTGAATTCAGTTTGTAATTTTAGTCTCCGTACTCTCTTTGCTGTTTGAAAAAATTTTATGTTGTAATATCCCATGTTCTGTTTTTTTTTTTTGTAAATCCTTAACTTGACTCTTATTCTGAAATCTATTTTTGAGCACTCGACAATTCTTTTCATATCCTTGAATAGGAGAAAATCGAAACTTTCTATTCTGGAAATCACCTTTATATTCAAGCCAATAATATAATGCAACTGCAGTTAATATTTGTTCTCCTGGTTGTAATCTTAAATTGATTCTGCAGCAGTTCTTTTTACTGCACCTCCAACTCCATCACATGCACCTTTTCCATGTACTGTTGGAAAGAAATGCCAGACTGCTTTCATTTTGAAATCCTAATAATGATAATAAATATTCAATATTTTTTTGAAATTTTTAAATTACTGTGGCGCACCATTATTATTTTTATGGCGAAATATTATTTTTGACATATTCAATCAACAATTGCCGATATGTATATACCGCTACTGTGTCATGTGTTAAGTTATCAGAAATAACTACAAATCCTTTTTTCTGAGTTCTTCTTTACTTCTATGATACATTATAGCCACAAATACAATAGCTTGATTGTTATTCTACACAAAAAAAAATAAGAAGCTTCTGCTTTGTACCAAAGTATATGTTGCTTGGTAGACTCAAGTAATGCAGTTTTATAAATTTATTTAGTTTAATTTGATTCGTTTCACAGACAAAAATCATAATGTTTTTTCCTTAAATTAAAAAAAATAATACTAAAATAACAATTAAAAATTTTTATGTCAAAACTATTTCCAATTTTTAATATTAATTCATTTAAAAAATCATGACCTCTAATCACATCAATTGTAAAAACTTTTAGTTTTAAATAATTTTAATTTTAAATTGATTAATACTTTTCAGATGTCTTAATTTTAGTGATATAATGTTGATTTAACTAAAAAAGAATTATTATTCATGTTTTAGCTCTTAAAAATAACTAAATAAACTTATCGAAATTCATTTAACTATAATGAAAATATAAAAGTGAATTATCATATGAGATCTCATATGGGATATCATACAAGCTGTCATTTATTTATAATACATATATGCAAATTAGTTATCATATGATATTTCATATAGAATCTCATATGAGTTCTCATATAAGATCTCATATAAGATATCATTTAATTATAATGCATATATACGAATAAGGTATATTCGTATATATGCTCTGGAAAGGAATAAGGATTGGAAAGAAAACTAGGTTTAAATCTTTTGCTTAAAGTGCCTGCACTCAAATTACCACGCATTAATAAACGTACGTTTTGAATTTCAATTACTTGCAAACGCGGAGATAACCACACGCCTGCAAGTCACGATTTAGAAAATATTTCACGAAAGACCAAAAGCTTTATCAACTAATTTTATTTAACAACTGTGCAGTGCACTGATACTTTATCTATTAATACTACAAACGTATTAACAGGTATATAGACGACACAGGAGTTGAACTACTTCACCATCTTTCGATACCTTTGTAGCAAAAAAACTCTATTTATCACTTAATTTTAGTTTTAATTATTTATTTTAGGAGAAGAGATGGGAGAGTGAACTCTCTACACTCTTAGCCTTAAAACATAGGCTCGCTTTCAAGCCCTTGACGCTTATTTCACCTCTCTTACGCTAGAGAAGAGACATTACATGTACAGCACGTAGGTGACGGTACGAGGCATGAGTGTAGCTGCGCGCACGTAAATGCACGTTCGGTTCTCGTTCCAGTACCAACCAAAGCAATGCATTACAAAGCAAACATTAATATTTAGTGTACTGTTGACGATTGTTTGGATAATATCAAATAAAGAAGATTATGGCGAAAACTAAGAACCTATCTTTACTTGAACGAAATTATTGCGCTTCATAAAACAAATTTAAGTAATCCTCGAATTTTTAAATGCTTAAAAATTAGTAAACGGATGGTTGATTATAACGTGAAAAAATATTTAGAAACTGTTAGCATTATTAATAGGAAAACAAATATTAAGAATCAGAGAAAAACAACTACTACTGACAATAACTTTATTATTCAAATGTCTTTACGTAATCGAAAGTTAACAGTGCCGGTAATTGCAGCTAAAATAAACAAAAACTTGAAATATCCTGTAAGTTAAATAACTTTTCGTAGGCGACTTTATGAACGTGGTATTCGTAGATGTGTAGCTGTTAAAAACCTATTTTAAAACATATACATAAAAAGAAAATTATTATGGACAAGAAAACATGAGAATTGGACATTTGAAGATTGAAGTAAGGTTCTTTGGAGTGGCAAGTCAAAGTTTTAAATTTTTGGGAGTAAAAGGAGAGTATTTGTAAAAAGAAGGAGAAATGATAAATATCTTCCTGACTGTATGATGTTAACAGTTAAATACGGTGGAGGCTCAGTCGTGGTATTGAGCTGTTTTGCCGGTACTGAGGTTGGTGATCTGATTAAATTGAAGGAACTCTTAATAAAGAGGAATTAAAAAATATTTCAAAAAAACGTAATTTCATCAGGATCAAGATTAGTTGAAAGGTCCTTTGCATTTTAGCAGGATAATAATCCTAAACATATGTTACAACCGAACTTGTTTCGGTCGTTGAGTTCTATACACTCAAAAATTATTTAATTTTTGTCAGGAACCAGCTTCTGGTACCAAGACTTACCTTTGTCAAATTTGGAAAACTTTTATATATCTATATATATATATATATATATATATATATATATATATATATATGTGTGTGTGTGTCTATATATATATATATATATATATATATATATATATATATATATATATATATATTTATTTATTTATTTTTTTGTCCTCTTAGACCCTATTCGTGTCAGTATGTAAAGAACATGCTGAATTTGTATTAGCATCGCATATGTCTTAGACGCGCTCCTTGACTTTTTACAAGATTTATATGGCCTCCTCAGACATATAGAGACTCAATATGTCTGAGGAGAAATCAATATGGCATCACCGATCCTACTATGTTTCGTTTAATATGTTAAAGAGTAATCATATTGAACGTAGGTTAGTGAAAAAAAAATGAATCGCGCTTTGACAGCAGCTATACTCATTACAAAATGTCAATCTAAGAAACAAGAGAAAAAATCAATAAAACTAAAATTAAATTTAAAAAATATTGAAAAAAAAGATTAATATTTCCAACTAATAAGTTATAGTTCTTTATACGGCCTACTTTGGACATAAAATCATCCATGTACTTTGGCTGTTTATTCAGATGAAATCTGAATCTTGAACAATGTTTGCTGCTTGAGCAGAAATCTACCTCGGGCGCGCTTCGCGCGCCCTCGGCAATTTCAGCTCAATCGACAAACATTGTTCTCGATTCATATTCCACCTGAATACGGCCAAAGGACATATATATTTAATACGCACGCGCTCCTAAATTACTCTACCTTTGAGTTGAAATTATTAAATCATATTTTATTTCAATTGCTCAGAAGAGGGTTTCTTTAATAGAATAATCTTAATTTAATCTTTTTATCGTATTATTTTTAATCTAGTGGCGCTCAGCTACAAAAGTATAACGTGTTCACCTTGTTTATAAAACATAACTCGTTCACTAATTTCAAAAACATAACTTGTTCGTTTTTCGTAAAGCGTCGTTCGTTCGCCTTATTTGTAAAGTGTAATTGTATAAATGTAACTCGTGAAGCGTAA
Organism: Anastatus disparis; assembly: GCA_017163975.1. NCBI lineage: Eukaryota > Metazoa > Arthropoda > Insecta > Hymenoptera > Eupelmidae > Anastatus > Anastatus disparis. The sequence goes on from JAFFSR010000113.1 coordinate 688,047, forward strand.
CTCAGCAAGCATAACTGGTAAGGCGTAACTCAGTTAGCGTAATACGTAACTAAATAAGCGTAACTTAGCAAGCGTAACGCGTAACTAAATAAGCATACCCGTATTAAGCGTCACTCCCAATTCATCCTTTAGTTATCATGAGTGGAATGTTAATAATTGGAATTTATTAATAAAATTCTTATTTCGGACTTACATGCGTGTATTCTACATATAAAATATTAGACACTTATATATTGTATATATATATATATATATATATATATATATATATATATATATATATATATATATATATATATATGTATCTATATAAGGACTTTTAAACGTCTAATCAGAAGAAAAAAGGTCTTTTGAACGTCTTTTGACGTTTTGAACGCCACGTTCGAATGTCTGCATTCAATTTTGAATGTGTGCATTCAAAATTGAATAGATGCGTTCAATATTCTTATATATAATTTTTGATATTGTTTAATAATTATATGAATGTTTCTATTGATATAACATTCAAAATGATTAGTAACATTTAGTAAGTGAATGCTTATATAGATTGGAAGTTCAATTGAGTGTGTTTATCTTCAGGACGTTCAAGAATTGAACGCTTGTATTTATAGAACGTTCAATATCTGAATGTTTATATTCATAGAACGTTCAATATCTGAATATTTGTATTCATAGAACGTTCAATATCTGAATGTTTGTATTCATAGAACGTTCAATATCCGAATGTTCGTATTCATAGAACGTTCAACATCTGAATGTTTGTATTCATAGAACGTTCAATATCTGATTGTTTGTATTCATAGAACGTTCAGTACCTGAATGTTTGTATTCATAGAACATCTAATACAGCCGTGAGTAGCACCACTTCTTCTCCAGTGGCTTGTATCAATCCTTCTCTCACCTAATATTTTCTCTCCGGACGCTCGAGTTCTTAGAAATTAATTTCGATATCGGCAAGTAATGCCTTTCAACTTATGTACAAATTTTAGTCAAATAGAATTGACAAAAAATAAAAGAAATTTTCGTAAACTTATTGAATACCTAATTTATTTAATATAAAGTTTTATATGATACAGCTTCATAATGTATATCAACAACTTTTTGATAAATTAAACTAATCCAATTTTCGCTTAAATCATTATTTATTAAATCACTTGTTAATAATTTTATTTCTCCCATAATTTCTTTGTCTGTTTGAAATACTTTTGTAGCTATTGTTTTTTCAAATAAATTATAATAAAATAAGTAATTAATTTAACATTCTTTAAAAATGCATCAAAGTTAAGCGGCATTAAATGTCCAAATTAATTTTTGACAACTTGAGCGCTCTCTATTAAAAAAAAACACGTGTTATTTTCATGTGTTAGAAAACACGTGAAAATAACACTTGTTCCAAACATGTTAAATTTGCATGTTTTTCAAATAAATTTTTCACGTATTTTTTCACATATTTTTGCTGACGTAAAATTTTGTGAAAAATTCTTGCCTATTGAAAAAAGCACATGTTTTTGTACGTGTAAATAACACATTTAAAAGACACGTATTTTTGACACGTGTTTTTTACATGTAAAATTTTCGGGTTTTTTCATGTATCTTGTCATTATTTCACGTGTTTTGTACACATCTTTTTTGTATATTTTTTCATATTAAAAGCTACGCATTTTCGATTAATGAACTTTGTATTTTTATTACAATAAAAATGTCTTATAGGGAGTATTCATAATACTTTCTTTCGACCCTATTGAAAAAAATACGTTTTTTCTACACGTGTTTTTAATAACTTCGAAGATCGAAGAGCTTCTACGACCCAGAGTGTCTGGCTTCTTATATTTAACGTGTCTTCGAAATTTTTATCAAAGATGGCGAAACTTAGAAAAACGCCACTTAGTGATTTAAAATTGCTATTGATGATCGATTATGTTGGTCTGACTTTAAGTCACTAGGTGGCGTTTTTCTAAGCTTTGTCATCCCTTATATAAATTTCGAAGACACATTAGATATATAAAGCCAGAAACTCTGGGTCGTAGAAGCTCTTTGATTTTCGAGGAGTTATTAAAACCACGTGTAGAAAAAACGTATTATTTTTCAATAGAGTCGAAAAAAAGTATTATAAATACTCCTTAAATATAGGACATTTTTATTGTAATAAAAATAAAAAGTACAATAATGAAAAATGCGTAGCTTTTAATATGAAAAAATATACAAAAAAGATGTGTTCAAAACACGTGAAATAACGACAAAATACATGAAAAAACCCGAAAATTTTACATATAAAAAACACGTGTAAAAAATACGTGTCTTTTAAATGTGTTATTTACACGTACAAAAAACGTGTTTTTTTCAATAGGCAAGAATTTTTCACAAAATTTGACGTCAACAAAAATATGTGAAAAAATACGTAATAATAACACATGAAAAAAACAAGTAAAAAAATAACTTGAATAAACATGCAAATTTAACATGTTTGGAACAAGTGTTATTTTCACGTGCTTTTTTTACGTGTTTTCTAACACGTAAAATTGAAACGTGTTTTTTTTCAATAGGTTGTAACTTTCAAACAACACAAGCTTTTTTAATGCAATGAAGCTTAGATTAAAGCATTCAATTCTAGCTTTATTTTATTTTCTATGCATTTTTTTCGTAAGAGTCTTAGTTCTTTGGTTATTCAAGTTCTTATGAAGGCTCTTATTCACCATATTTTTTAAAAAAATGTCTATTTCCTTTTTTAGGAGGCCTATTGGATAAAAAGAAAAAACATGGGTTTATTTTATTTCATCAAAAAATCACATTCTACAGTTCCAGCCATATCCGTTTCCCGGAAGTCAAACACTCTCCTTGTTAATTTTTACTTGATGTGTTATTTTTTTTTAAATAGTAATAATGAAATTTATCTACTATTCATTTACTATAATTTGTAAATGTAATAATTAATAAATTTTTAATAGAAATTATTTAAAAGAGTCACAGACATAGACGTAGACAAACTTTATTCGGCCTTGAGTTATATACCCTGTCTGGCACAATAAGAAAATACAACGACGAATAACAATAATAATAATATTTTAAATTAATATTTCAAATTTAAGAGAGAGAGAGAGTAAAGAATATGAGTGAGCAAGTGAGAGTGTATATACTTTACAAGCAATCGGCGCGCAATAATTTTCGTATTTTTTTATACTTAACTGATTTTAAATGTATTAAAAACTGACATTCCAAATTGTGCAAAATTTAATTGCCCGCCTCCCCGACCAGCGACACTTGCTAACGCTCGTGCTGCAAATGTCGGGGCGGGCATCGAATTTTATGAAATTACAGTTATTTCATTGGCCTTTCAATATAATCGTACTTTCCACCGGGCATCAAGAAAAATAGTATACGGTACACGAGACGCAAGTTGAAGGCCCGCCACAGCGTGATTTGACGCCCTCGGCTTGCTCTCGGGCGTAAACTTTACGCAGTGGCGAAATTTAAACTTTTAACTCTTTTATCGGAATACACCATTCTCTTGGCGGTGGTTCGATTAAGAAAAATTCACGCTTTTTAGTTCTATGAAGGCTTCGGAGGTTGCATTTAATTTTTACTAACAACAAAGAAATATTTTCGACGCAATTTTTAATACCTGTAAATTCGCTAAATTTATAATCTAAACACGGGATTTAATAGGTTTGAGGCTCTAGTTTCAAATGAAGTTTATTAAAAAATCGATAACGAAGTCTAAGTTATAAATAAATTGCAATTGAATAATAAATTGCAGAATTTTATCACGTGTATTCAAGTTAATTTTTTACCACTACAACACTTCACTACAACAATTGAACATTTTTGAATATAATAATAACACTTCCGCGACAAAATAGATTTATTGGATTCCTATAAAATATAATGTTGTCATAAGATCTTTATAAACCACTATTAATTTCGATATTATCGTAGTTTCCAAAAGTAGGTGTTGACTTAGAATTTTGGTATGTAAATACTACGAACAACCTATGATTACTAACATAATCATGAATTTCATCATAGCTAACAATTCAATTTCTAAACATAAATTTATGATAAATATCCAATGAAATGAAGGTTTCCTTTTATCATATACTATTTGGACTGAATAATTTAGGTGCAAAGCAACTCAATTGTAAGTGGTAATTACATTTCCGAAACAGAATTCATGAATAGAGGTTCATTGGTTATTACCGGTCCTGCACTAATTGTAACTTTGAAACAGATCTGGCAAATAATCTTAATATTAGTGCTTCAAGTTATTAATATTATAGTAATGATTCTTATTACCTTGAGAATAACGTCAAGGTCATTTTTTCAAAACAGGCCATTCATGATCCTATCAACTCTCAATATATTGGTTACGTTTTCATGAGTTGGTGGTTTTCGTAATATTTTGTGCTATTCATTCTTATTAATAGAGCTTTAAATAATAATAAACAACCCGATCTTATATGTAGTCTCTAAATATACGTGATTATATGAAATAGTGGTAGAGAAAATTTGTGAACGACAAGTAAGCAATAGTTAAAGAATTCATTATTAGCTTCATTATGAAGAGACTTTCCATAAACAACAATTCAATATCCTAAGTCCAGTTTCTTAAACCCTATAGAATTGAGTAAAAGTCTGCTCCTTTGATGTTGGATAAACTCTACAAATTATCATTCTGATCAAATACTGCTTAAACTGGTTATTACATTTCCACGACAGTTCAGACGAAGATAAAGTCTTACCAGAAATAATCGTGCCAATGCGCTTTCTCAACCTCAAAATACATAAGTCAGACAATATAGGCATAGAAGATTAAAATCTAATAATACAGTGGTAATGAAATTAAATATCTTATATCCACCGTTAAGTTTATTAGTTCACAACTTTCACTACAACAATCTAACATTTTTAAATATAATAATAACACTTCCACGACAAAATAGATTTAATGGATTCCTAAAAAATATAATGTTGTTATAAGATCTTTATAAACCTTTATTTATTTTGATCTTGTAGTTTTCGAAAGTAGATAATAATTTAGAATTTTAGTATGTAAATACTACGAACACCCACACAGCATGAAAGATTGCTGCGAGGTTGCTGCAAGGTTTCATGAAAGTTTCGAAACTTCGCAGCAACCTTTCATGAAAGATTGCAGCAACATTTATATGTCCGCGCTAGAACCCGGTTGAAATATTTCTAAAAACCTCGCAGCAATCTTTCAGAAAACCTCGCAGCAACCTTTCATGAAAACCTCACAGCAATATTTCAGGAAATGTAACAGAAACATTTCAAGAAACCTTGCAGCAATCTTTTAGAACACCTCGCCGCAACCTTGCAGGAAACCTCGCAGCAATCTTTCAGGAAATGTAACAGAAACATTTCAAGAAACCTTACAGGATTCTTGCAGGAAAAATAGCAAAAACATTTCAAGCAACCACACAGCAATTTTTCAGAAAATCTCGCCGTAACCTTGCAGAAAACCTCGTAGCAACCTTTTATGAGATATTGCAGCATATGTCCGCGCTAGAACCCGGTTAAAATATTTCTAAAAACCTCGCAGCAACCTTTCATGAAAACCTAGCAGCAACATTTCAAGAAACCTTGCAGCAATCTTTCATGAAAGGTTTCTCGTAATATTTCATGAAATTTTTCCCGAATTTTGCCGTGAACAACGCTCATACCTTTCCGTATGGTTTCCTGCAATATTTTGTAAAATGTTTCTTAAATCTTGCCAAAAGCTTGCTGCAGTAATGTTTAATAGTAGGCAGGATTTTCTATCCTTGTGTGATCAAGTTTTTCTTATTTGCTTAAGTATCAATCGTTGTATCTATAAATTACTAGTTGAGCGCAATAGTATTATTATCAATATTTGTGCACAATAAGAAAAAATTCCTCAGCATCGTTTTTGAGAAAAGTAGAGAATATTGAAATAAAAGGTTTTGTTTCTAATATTTATGCGTTCTTTACTTTTTTCAATGACAATTCGATGGATTATTTTACCCTACGCATAAATATTTATAATAATAGCATACTTATTGCGCTCAACTACCCGTTTACAATACAACTACAGCAATAAATACTTGAGTAAATAACAGGAAACCAAATATAAGACAAGAACAGCGAATCTGGACTGCTCTTAGAATCTTTTATAAAAACTTGCGGAATTATTGCTGAAACTGTTTATGAAAGGTTTGCTGCAATTTCATTTTGAAATTATTCATGAAACTTTGCTGATACTTTTTGTGAAACGCTTTTCTGGAATATTTTATAAAGATTGGAAAAAATATGGTAATAACCATTGGCCAAATGTACATAGCAATATTTTTTGTGATATCTTAGAAATCTTGTCAAAAACCTTGCAGAAATCTTACTGCAACTTTTAACAAAAGATACCTCGTAATATTTCATAAAATATTCATCAAATTTTGCTGGAAACCTCGTTGAAACCTTTCATAAAAGTATCTTGCAATATTTCGTGAAATGTTTCTAAAATCTTGCACGAACCTTGCTGCAACCTTTCATCAAAGGTCTCTTGCGATATTTCGTAAAATGTTCCCCAAATCTTGCTAGGAACCTCACTGAAACCTTTCATGAAAGATTTCTTGCAATATTTCATAAAATGTTTCTAAAATCTTGCAGGAACCTCGCTGCAATCTTTCATGAAAGGTTTCTTGCAATATTCCATGAAAAATTCCCCAAATCTTGCTGGAAAACACGCTGAAACCTTTCGTGAAAAGTTTCTTGCAATATTTCATGAAATGTTTTTAGAATCTTGCAGAAACCTCGCTGCGACCTTTCGTGAAAGGTTTCTTGCAATATTTCATGAAATATTTCTAAAATCTTGCAGAAAACTTGCTGCAACCTTCCATGAAAGGTCCCTTGCAATATTCCATGAAACGTTTTCTATATTTTGCTGAAAACCTCGCTGAAACATGTCGTGAAAGTTTTCGTCCAATATTTCATAAAATGTTTCTAAAATCTTGCAGAAACCTCGCTGCAACCTTTCGTGAAAGTTTTCTTGCAATATTTCATGAAATGTTTCTAAAATCTTACAGAAACCTCGCTGCAACCTTTCATGAAAGGTTTCTTGCAATATTTCATGAAATATTTCTAAAATCTTGCAGAAACCTCGCTGCAACCTTTCATGAAAGGTTCCTTGCAATATTCCATGAAATAATTTCTAAATCGTGCTCAAAACCTCGCTGCAACCTTTCGTGAAAGGTACCTTGCAATATTTTATAAAAGGTTTTCTAAATTTTGCTGGAAACCTCTATGCAACCTTTCATAAAAGGTTTCTTGCAATATTTCATGAACTTTTCCTAAAATCTTTCAGAAACCTCGCTGCAACCTTTCATGAAAGGTTTCTTGCAATATTCTATAAAATGTTTTCTAAATCTTGCTGGAAACCTCGCTGAAACATGTCATAAAAGTTTTCTTGCAATATTTCATGAATTGTTTCTAAAATCTTGCAGAAACCTCGCTGCAACCTTTCATGAAAGGTTTCTTGCAATATTTCATGAAATGTTTTATAAAACCTTGCAAAAATCTCGCTGCAACCTTTCATGAAAGGTTCCTTGCAATATTGCTTGAATTATTTTCTGTAACCTTGTAGCAAGTTTGCAGCAATATCACACTGAAATGTTTCATGAAACCTCTTAGCAATGTTAAGACAAGATTGCTGCAATCTTGTGACAATATTTCAGCACAATATTTCAGTGAAAGTTTCACTGCAATATTTCATGCTGTGTGGGCAACGTATGATTCGTAACAAAATAATGAATTTCATCATGGCTAACAATTCAATTTCTAAACATAAATTTATGATAAATATCCAATGAAATTAAGGTCTTTTTTATCCTATACTACTTGGACTAAATAATATAAGCGCAAAGCAACACAATTGTAAGTGGTAATTACATTTCCAAGACAGTATTAATAAATAGAGGTTCATTGGTTATTACCTGTGCTGCTCTCATTGTAACCTAGAAACAGATAAGGCAAATATTTTTTATATTAGAGCTTCAAGTTATTAATATTATAGTTATGATTCTTATTTTCTTAAGAATAACGTTGAGGTCATTTTTTCAAAACGGGCCATTCATGATCCTATCAACTCTCAATATATCGATGACATTCTCACGACTCGGTGGTTTTTGTAATATTTTGTGCTATTTATTCTCATTAATAGAGCTTTGGACAATAATAAACAACCCCATCTTATATGTAGTCTCTGAATATAGGTGATTATATGAAATAGTGTTAGAGAAAATTTGTGAACGACGTGTAAGCAATAGTTAAAGAATTCATTATTAGCTTTTATATGAAGAGACTTTCTATAAACAACAATTTAATATCCTAAATCCAGTTTATGATACCTATAGAATTGCGTCAAAGTCTGCTCCTTTGATGTTGGATGAACCCTACAAATTATCATTCGGATCAAATACTGCCGAAACTGGTTATCTCATTTCCACGACAGTTTAATCGAAGATAAAGTCTCACCAGATAATAATCGTGCCAATGCGCCTTCTCAACCTCAACATACATCTGGCGGACACAATGAGTATGGAAGATTGAAGTCAAATAATATAGTGATTATGAAATTAAATATCGAATATGTAGCCTTAATATGATTCGTTTAAAACTTTCTGTACATTATTTCAACATCTGTAAATATAATAATGACACATTCACGACAAAACGGATTTAATAAATAGCTTAAAAGTATACGGTTGTCATGAAATCTGTGTAAACCTTTTTCATTTTGATCTTTTACGTAGTTCCTAAGAATAAGTTATGATATAAAATTACGTTAATTCTTAAACTACATACAAAATATGATTGGCTCCTCAATGAAGATTTTTACCGTAGCTAACAATTTATTTTCCAAACATAAATTTTTGAGAAATACTGAATGGAATGAAGGTCGTCTTCTATTGGATACTATTCAGACTAAATATGTTGATAAACATGTGGATCAATTAATGCTAGGACAGGCAATTGCATTTCTACAACAGTAATGACGAAGATGAAGTTTTATTAGCTGAAATTTCTGCAAATACTTTTACAACCACAACATGTATGAGTCAAATAGTTTAGGATTAGGAAATTCATATCAAATGATGATATGCTGACGAAACTTGATATTTTAAGTTTACCGTAGAGTGGAGTTTCACAAAACCATCAATATATGATTCCAAAATTCATAGATATAATGAAAATTTGATGAAGTTTTTAACTAGTCCGATCTTGTATATAGTTTCTGAAAATCACTGATGATATAATATTTTGGTATATAAATACTACAATCAACATATACGTAATAACACCATGTTATATGATTAGCTTAATAATAGAAATTCTTAGAGTGGCTAACTAATTCAATTCCCAAACATGATTTTTTAAATAATTTTGAATTAAATTAAGGTCTGCTTCTAACGTTCACCATTAAATCTTCATAATGATAATGCAAATAAACACTGTTGTAACACAGTTGGAATTACATTTTTAAGACTGTATTTATAAGAAGGGGTTCATTGGTCACTACCTATTCTGAAGATTTTATAACCTTAAGATGTTTCAATTAGACATTTTGTATAATAAGGTTTCAGATGACAAAATATAAAAAAATAGATAATGTTATAGTTGCAAACGCTTAATATCTCCCTAACCACAGGTGATAAAAGAATATCACATTAAAAGTGACTCTATTTCCAAACGCTCATAGTATATACATAAAAGTATACCTCTTTTAGGTAGCATACATTAGGAAAACTGATACGCACAGGAAAGGTGTTTTTTTCTATCTATCTATCTTATCCATCTTCGTTTTCCCATATACCTTATGCATTAACACAAACCTAAAAACCTCGTTTTCTCGAAAATTTGAAAAACAAACTTATGTCGTTATTTCTGTGAGCCACTGATATGTATACCTATCTGCGTATATTAGTCGCAGTACTCAAGTATGCCAGTGCACTTATTCTACGTATAGTCTTTTGGGGACTTCTCCCTCTATTCTTTCCACACAGTATATTTGACAATCGTTCTATCTTCGTCACAGTCTAGTACACTTTTTGCGTATACTTGACTGTACAGCGTAACCTCTATCTCTTTATCTCTCTCTCGACTTGAAGGGAGTGATTTTACTGTACAAATTAAGCACGTGAGCCCTCTCCACCTCACAGCAATCAAACTATAAGGTGCTCACATTTTTAAAAGAAATGTATGTTTTAAGTCCTATACTTCCGTTTTTGAAAAATTTGATTTTTTTAAAAGGCGACCATTGTTTCCATGCTCTTTCTCCCTCTAAATTCGATGAAAATACACAAGGAAATAATAATGTCGAGATGATCCATCACGCCTTCGAGGCACCATGTTCCGAAAAAATTTTTCGACATTGATCTGTAGTTTGAGATTGTCTAAAGGTGAAAAAACCGATATTTATCAGGTGTTGGGACATTCGGAGCAGATTATTAAAAACATCTACGCCCAAAAGACGTTTCAAAACCAGATATTGACAGTCGCACCTTTACTGTTGAAGGCAGTATCACAAAATCTGGAAACAACTGATCCTAACTCCAATCCTGCTGATTCAGATTCTGAAAATGCTGAAGAAACTTACGAAAAAGTGATTCCTGAGCATTTGACGGATGCTCTGCTCAAGAAAATACCACTAGACATAACTACTGAACAAGAAAATAACAAGAAAAAAGGTGATTCAAATCAATATCATTTATATTATCCGAAAATATATTATGTTTTATCCAGTTTTATTTGCACTATTAGCCAACCAGTAATATTAGATTACTTTTATACCATAAAAATATAAACCTCAAATCCATAAACTTTATTTCCATATACCGTAAACTTATAAAACCGGAATTCGTAAGCCCATGAATCCTAAACCAACAAACCCTAAAGCCATAGACCCCGAACCAATAAACTCTGAACTTAAAAAACCTAAACAAATAGACTCTATACTCATACACTTTTAACCCTTTAACCTTACATTCATGAACACTTAAATTGTGACCCCGAAAATTCTAAACCCATAAAGACAAAATCAATATACCTTAAATCTGGAAATTCTAAACCCTGAACCTGTAAACTATAAACCCTAAATCCACATACCCTGTACCCATATACTGTTAACTTATATAACCAAAACTCATAAATCCATAACCCATAAACCCAGAATCAGTGTACCGTAAACTTATAAAAGCTAAACCACTAAGCCCATGAAACCTTAAATCCTAGACTACAACCATATAAACCGTAAATTCGATGGCTCCAAATCCATAGACCCTGAACCTATAATCCTTAAGCTCGTAAACCCTTAACACAAATCTTATATCTAAAACCTATTAATTCAAAGCTTATAAATCCTAAGCCGATAAATAGTAAGCCCGAAACCTATAGATCCTAACCTGTAATCCCAAAGACTTACCGCCAAGAATATCTGAACCCGTAAAATAAATCCTATGAAATGCGAGCTAAAAGATCCAAAACCTATTTGTCTTGACCCTATAAACCCTAAACCCACAAACTCAGAGTCCATAAATTTTAAATTCATAAAACGCGAACCCATAAACCTCAAATCCATGAAACCTGAACCTATAAACCCTAAATCTATTAATGCTGAAATCATAAATCGTTAATTTCTAAATTTATAAACCCTAACACTATAAATTCTAAACCCATAAACTCTCGACCCCAAATCTAAAAACCTCAGTACCATAAACTCTTAAATTATATACCCTAAATATATGAACCTTTAAACAAAAAAACGTTAACACGTTAACCATGAATAAACTATAAAGCCATAGACCCTAAACCATTGATCTCTGATCTTATCAACCCTAAGCCTATGAATTATAAACTTATAAATCCAAAATCCATGGAATCTAAACCCATAATCCCAGAATCCTGAACCAATAAACCCTAAAACCGCAAAACCTAAGCCTATACACACCAAACCAATCAACCATAAATCTAGAAATCTAAAACCCCAAACCTATGAGCCATAATCTTATAAACCCTAAGCCTATACATTCCAAACCCACACATTTTAAACACGTGAACTCTTAAACCATGAACCCCGAACATATAAACTCTACATTTCAAAATTCTTAATCCATAAACACTAAACGAATAAACCATAAATCTAAAAATTTAAAAGCCTGAATATATAAACTGTCAACCCTGAATCCCTAAACCCCGAATCTATAAACTATCAACCCTGAATCCCCAAACCCTGAACCTATATACCGTAAACTTATGCAACCAAAACCCGTGAAACCACAACGCATGGATCTTAAACCTACAAACCCTAAATTCATATATCATGAACTTATAAAACCTAAACCACTGAACCTATAAATTTTAATGCCCTAGACTGTAACCTCACAAACCGTAAATTCGTGAGCCCCAAATCCATAAATCCTAAAACTATAAACCTTGAGCCCATAAACTCGTAACGTATAGAAACGCCAAACTTGTAACTCTTACTTTCAAAACTTATTCATCAAAAGCTCATAAATCCTGAGCCTAAAAATGGTAAGTCCGAAACCTATAGACCCTAATTTGTATTTCTAAAGCCTTGATGCCAAGAATTTTGAAACCCAGAAATTAAAACCTATGAAACGCGAGCCAAAATATGCTAAACCTATTTACTTTGAACCCATAAACTATGATCTAAAACCTATAAACTCAAAACCCTCAAACTCTGATTCTATAAATTTAAAACTCATAAAACGTGAACCCATTAACCTCAGATTCTTGAAACCTAAATCTATAAACCCTGATTATTAATCCTGAAATCATAAACCGTGAATTTATAAACTCATAAACCTTAACCTTATGAGCTCAAGAACCCATAAACTCTAGACCCTAAACTTATTAACACAATCCCATAAACTCTTAAATTATATACCTTAAATCTATGAACCTCTAACCCATAAAACATTAACTTCTAAACAATAAATAAACTATAAAGCCATAGACCCCAAACCATTGATCTCTAAACTTATCAATCATAAACTTATAATCCCAAAATCCATGAACTCTAAACCCATTATCCCAGAATTCTGAACCAATAAACTCTAAAACCATAAGCCCTAAGCCTATACATACTAAACCAATCAATTATGAATCTAGAAATTTAAAACCCTAAACCTATGAGCTATAAACTTATAAACCCTGAACCTATAGACTCTGAGCCTATACATTTTAAACACATAAACTTTTAAACTATGAACCCAGAACATATAAACTCTAAATCTCAAAATTCTAAACCCATAATCCCTAATCCATAAACACTAAACGAATAAACCATAAATCTAGAAACTTAAAAGCTTGAACCTATAAACTATGAACCCTGAATCCCTAAACCCTTAACCTATGTACCGTAAACTTATGCAACCGTAACCCGTAAATCCACAACGCATGGATCGCCTACAAATTCTAAATTCAGATATCGTGAACTTATAAAACCTAAACCACTGAGCCTATAAATTCTTATGCCCTAGACTGCAACCTCAGAAACCGTAAATTCATGAGCCCCAAATCCATAAATTCTAATCCTTTAAATCTAAAGCCTATAAACGCGTAACGTATAGAGACCCCAAACTTATAACTCTTACTTTCAAAACTTATTTATCCAAAGCTTATAAATCCTAAGTCTAAAAATGGTAAGCTGTAATTCCAAAGATTTGATGCCCTGAAATTATAAACCCGCAAATTAAAACCTATGAAATGCGAACCAAAATATGCAATACCTATTTACCTTGAACCCATAAATCACGATCTTAAAACCTACAAACCCAAAAACTCTGAGCCTATAAATTTTTAACCTAACCCTTAAACTCATACTGTAAAATTATAAAAAGTAAACCTATAAACTTCAGATCTATAAAACCTAAATCTATTGATCTTAAAATGATAAACCGTAAACTTTTAAACTCTAAACTCTAAACCTATAAACTATATACTTATAGACCCAAAACTCTTGGATTCTAAACCCTGGATCCATAAGATTATACACTCTAAACCTATACGTCTTCCATCCATCAACCTTAAACTATAAACCCAAAATCCAAAAATTGTAAGCCTATAATCCCTAATCAAAAAACACTAAACCAATAAACTCGAAATCTAAAAACTCTAAACCTTAAAACTATAAACAATAAATTCATATACCGTAAACTTATTAAACGTAAACTCATGAACCTCAGATCCATAAACTCATGAACCCTAAACCTATTAATTCTCAATCGACAAACCACAATTCCATAATCTCTGAAATTTTGAACCTTAAGCCTATAAACCTCTAATGGATAAACCTGTAAACTCTAAAACAATGCCCCTTTAAACCCTAAATCCAAAACCCTAAACCCATAAATCCTTAATATATAAATCTTGAATCTATTATCCATAAACCCTGAACATACAAACTTTAAACCTATTAACCCTAAATCCGTAAACTCAAAACCCATTAACCCTAAATCTCAGGACTTTAAACATTAACCCTAAACCCATCGACGGTTTACTTATAAACCCTTAACACATAAATCTTAAATCCATCAACTTTAAACCTATATAAACCCTTAACTCATAGACACTAAACCCCTAAATCTCAGGACTTTAAACATTAACCCTAAACCCATTGACGGTTTACTATAAACCCTTGACACATAAATCCTAAATCCATCAACTTTAAACCTATATAAACCCTTAACTCATAGACACTAAACCCATAAAACCTCAACATATAAACCCTATACCCGTAGATCCCAAACCTATTAACCCTTAACCCATAGACCTCAATCCTATAAACCCTAAATCTTAAGAGCAGGTCGACTTTTTCTGTCCTTTTCTAATCGACGAACTGATTTTTTCACGAAAACTAATAATTTTAGCGAAAAATAAAGAGAAAGCCCCATCGCGTATTAAAAAAAGCTATATTTTTTTTAATAAGAAAGAATTGATTTTCTCGCTTCGTTTTCAAGAAAACCTTGAAAAACTTAAAACATAGAGGTTAGGTTGGACAATTTGGTTTTTCAAAGTTTCCTTGAGAACGAAGCAATAAAATTAATTCTCTTTTATTAAAGAAAATATAGCTTTTTTTTAATACGCGATGGGGCTTTCTCTTCATTTTTTGATAAAGTTATTAGTTTTTGCAAAAACTTAATTCTTTGATTAGAAAAGGATGGAGATACGTGACCTCCTCTTAAGTGTGAAAAACAATAGGAATAAGCATGCTCATTCTTGTTATTTCTCGCTCATATCGATATTTTAACAATGTGTTTTCTTATTCCTGATGACCTAGCTTTTTAGCGTGCGAAGGGCCAAAAATCCTTGTGCAATCCTCAACCTCATGAGCCCTAGACTTGTAAACCTTCAACTCTTGAAAGAAAAACCCTAAACATATTAACCGTAAACTCTAAGCCTATGAACGTCACACCTATAAACGAGAAACCCAAAACCCATTACTCCAATTTTTAAGCCCTTAAGAGGCGGTCGGGTCTATTTCGCCGCTACATATAGGGTATACTTTTAATGTTGTCATTTCCTCTAGCCACATATATGTAGAATAATTATTAAGAGGCGGTCGGAACCAAATCGGTGACTTGCGGCATATATCAAGTCAGCATTTTTCGCTTTACGGTAATATTTTGTATATTTTTATGGCTTAAACTATTTTAAATTATTCTTTATATACATGACTAGAGAAAATGACTATATTTTTACCATATGAATAAGTAAATTAATTATTATAAGCATTTATTACAAATATCAAACTGACTTGACATATACCGCATGCAAAAAATTGTCGTGTCGATTGTTAGGTGGCATTTTTCGCTTTATAACAATATTTTGTATATTTTTGTGGCTTTAACTATTTTAAATTATTCTTTATATACATGACTAGAGGATATGACTATATTTTTACCATATTAATAAATGAATAAATTATTATAAGCATTTATTACAAGCACCGAACTAAGTCACCGATTTGGTTCCGACCGCCTCTTAATATTAATCTCGTTTGAAAAGTCTAAAATATTGTTATAAAGCGAAAAATTCGGCGCGAGGTAGAGCCGACGTAAACATTAGTATACATCATTCTTTAGTATTGCTCTCTCTGTCGCACTAAAGGAAGGTGCACGCATGTTTACATCAGTCCTACGTTGCATCGCATTTTTCGCTTTATAACAATATTTTAGACTTTTCAAACAAGATAAGTACTAATAATTATTCTACATTTATATAGCTAGAGGAAATGACAACATTAAAAGTATATTGTCGTCTCAGAAAATTGTAAATAGCTGTATAAAAAATATTTTATAGATTTCTCTCACCTGACCGCAGCGCCACCCTATATGTAGCGGCGAAATAGACCCGACCGCCTCTTAAACTTCAAACTTACAAACCTTAAACCCATAAACTCTTATCCCATAAATGATGAACCCTGAATCCCTTAACTCATAAATCTTAAGCCTATAAACTCTAAACTCATTCACATTAAATCTTAAGCTCCTTAACTGTAATATTATAAACTCTAAAGCCGTAGCCCATAGAACCTGAAACCTTAAACAATAAACTCTAAAATTATTAACACCAAGCCTTGAAACCATATACCTTGGACCCCTAAGTAATGAGCCCTAATTCCTAAACGCATAAATTCCAAACTTTTAACACGAAACTGAAGAGGAGATCAGATTTCTCCGTCCTTTTTTTAATTAGAAAGAATTAATTTTTTGCTCTATCTAACTTAAGCAAAACATAAAGAGAAAGCCGCTTCTCGTATTACAAAAAGCAATATTTTTTATGATTCTGACCTCTGAATCAATATACCTGTAGCCCATAAAATCTGATTTCCTAAATAATGAACCGAAACTCATTAACCTCATACATCAAACCCCTGAACCCTGAACTCGTGAACCCCTAAAGTTGAACTCTAAATTCTAAAATTATTAATTTTAAGTCCATAAACCTAAAACCCATAAATTCTAAACCTCTAACATAAACCTTAAGCTGATAAAATTTGAACTTATGAAAGTTTTAAAACGATAAACCTCGAATCTATTAATGCTGTATCACAAACCCGTTACCTCTTATACCATTAACTATTTATCCCTAATCGCAAAACTCATTAACGGCATGTCGGAGCTGCAGCAATCGAGTTTTGCTTTTTTTATTTTATCGATATCTTTTTAAATTCTTGAATTAAACAAATATAATGACTTGTCCGCACTAAAGTTATATTAGTACAATAATTTTTGTTAAAATAAAAAATCATTTGGACTTGTTATTTTTTTATGAGCTTGGATTGGAAATTAGATATCAAACTCGACAAACCTAACCTTAAAATACGATATATTGAAAGTTTTTATTATAACTTTGTATGTATAATATTTTGGTGGTTTTCTTCAGTTGTCCGCACTAGAGTTTAATCTTACAAATTTTTTCTTTATAGCAAGAAAACTCAATTAAACGCATCGTTTATTCATAAGTTAAGATTGCAAATATTATTAGAAGGCGGACAGCTTCGTCATGCTCTTAAGGCAACTACGGAGGTTAGGTTAAATTTTCATTTCGTAGTTTACAAATTACGCTTTTAGTTTGTAAAATTTTTTGGATTTATAAATTTTCCACCATTCTGTGGGTATCAAAAAATTGTAGAAAATTAAAAAATCAAAAAAACTTTATGTATTAAAAGCATGATTTGTAAGCTAAAAAATAAAACCTAACCTAAATTCCGAAATTGCCTTAACCATTAATCATAAATTTATAGACTTCAAACCCATAAACGATGAATCATAAATTTATTAACTTTATAGTCCAAGATCATCAACTCTGATAATCTTGGATCATCCATAAACCTTGAAACCGAAACACAAACCTTTAGCATGTAAAACCTTAATACGTAAGCCTTTGAAGCTCTAAATTTATGAATCCAAAATCATAAACTTCCCCTTCTAAATTTATAAGCGATATACACTAATCGCTGAGTTCTTGAACTTGGAGCTTATAAACTTATAACCCATAAACATCAACCCCGAAACATAGAAGCCTTACGCCTATAAATTCTAAACTGATAAACCGTAATCACAAAATCCATAAACTTATAAAACTTTAATCAAATATACTCTAAGGTACCCATCAACTATAGGCCGACAACTTATGAACACAAAGCCTGAAAACTTATAGAACTTGAACCCATACACTCTAAACTCATAAACCTGAAACCTATAAATCCTAAACTCATAATCACTAATCCATTATCAGTAAAGAATAAAAATAAATCCTAACTCTAAACTCTGAAACCATAAATCCATTAACGCAAAACCCATATTACGTGAACTTATAATGCCTAAACCTATGAACCCTGGACCCCTAAACCTTTATCCCATAAGCCCACAAACTCTAAATCTATTAACCCATAAAATCTCAACCCATAGACCCCAACTCTATGAATCCTAAACTCATAAACCCTAAATTTATATACCCTAAACCTACACTCAGCACAACAATTAACGGGCCTCTTAAAATTTTCGAAAAAATATGTAGTTTTTAAACAGTTATAACTCCGTCAATTTTTATCAAAATTATTTCTTTTTTTTTTAAATTTAAGGTCGGAATTTCAGTTTTTTGACTATTGTATTAAAAATATTTTTCAATCAGAAGAAATGTCGCTGTTGCCAATTGTTTAAACTTATCAAATTTTACAACAAAAAAGATTAACTTTAAATCCTTGAATCAGCTTTACAACTATTAGTTCAGTATGTTTTTGCAATAGAATTTGAAAATATCGACCAGTCCCGTCCTTTAAAGGTTAACTTAGAACTCTCAAACCCTACGCCAGTAAATTAATAACTTATAAACCCTAAATCTATAAATCCTAAACTCATAATCACTATACCTATAACCTATAAACCAATAAATCCTAAACTCACATACCGTAAATTTATAGAACGTACTAACCCTAAAATCATAAACCGTAAACTTATCATCTCGTAATTCTTGAATCCATAAACCCTTAAACTATGAATTCTAAATCGATAAACTCTGAACCCATGAACTCTGAAATTATAAATCCTGTGCCTATGAATTCTTAACCCATAAACGCTAAACCCATTAAGCTTTAATCTATAAACCTTGAATCTATAAACTTTAAAATACACCCATAAACCCCAACCCCTTAATCTCTAAACCCATGAACCCTTAACCTATGAACCTTGAACCTATAATCATCCAACCCTTAACCTATAAACTCTAAACCGATAAGCCCCAAACCTTAAGACCTTAAATCCATAAAGCCTTAACTCACAAACCCTAAACTCGTAGACCCCAAACCCATTAACCCTAAACCCATAAGTCCTAACCGATAGACCCCAACACTATAAACCCTAAACTCATAAAGATATGGAGTTATATAGAGTTTTGACATATCTTATATTATACAAATTTTAAAAATTTATATCTGAACGATCTTAATTGTTGCATGGCTGGAATCGTTTCCTTTTTTCTCACTGTTCGGGGTCAAAATATATAAATTTTTTAACGCTGATTCTAAAATGAATATAGTCACGTATTTATTTATTGCTAGCTCGCCGCGTAAGAATTCCAAGAAACAGTGACTCTAATAGTTCAAGTTTCAAGCCAACACGACAACTGATATAGCTTTTTAAGGAATTTCGATAAATCACTGCTCCAAACGGTAAATTTTGTTGCTTATGACTAAAGCCAGCACAGCCGCTAGTCCTTGAAAACAGTAAGATCAACAGAATTAACTCTTAAGCTGAAAGCTAGCAAAAATTAGCAATAAAATATGTGATTAGTTGAGTGATTAGTTGATTGATCGTAGTTCTTCCAATTTAATTTTTCCAAGCTCATCGTGCATGTTAGGTTCCCTTCTTTTATCATTGAATCGTCTCTCTTATAATGCATCTTTGCCTACACTGCAATTTGCAACTAATTTTGTATATTGTTATTTTTTAATTTATTTATTTTTACAGACATTACGGTTACCACCAACGCAAAAAGAAAATTGAGTTATTCGGATCCCAAGACTGGTAAGTTTCCAAAATTTTAGTATATTTTGATGCGATTCATCGAAACACATTTCGAAAGCTATTTACTGGGTGCGCGATATTAAGTTAACTACGTCCTCGACGTGTATAAAGTACTTATTTCGTATATGCCGCGTATAAATCGGACACTTCGTGAACTTAAAACTAGCACGAGAAAGTATCGCGTTCTCCGTTAACAATTTTTTCTTTCATAATTTTAACACCTGGAAGTGTTTTTGATGAGGCTCAATTGTTTTTCGTATTGAAATTTACAAATTATTATTTTTGTAGATTTAAGAATGTGTTTTTCATGCATAAATTTAGCTTTATTCAAGAGTTTTTATAAAATAAATTATTTGCAAATTTCAACAAAATAAAAATTTGTTTCTCAACTGAAACACTTTCTTCTGTTCAAATTACAACTAAATTTGTATCGTACATTTTATTGATATTTATAATTTTTCATTTCAGAACTTAATTATTTTTTATTATTATAGAATGTGTTGATGGCGATCCTTCCGGTTCCGAGTCAGAATCAGGTCATTGTTCAAAAACGCAAAAGCTGAATGAAAGTCAGTTGAGTTTATTTCATATATGCTTTAAAAATTTAGATTGTTCTATATTGTTTTATTTATAGAGATAAAAACATAAATATCTATTCAAATTTATGAAAGGAATTTTTTAAACCAGCTCGCTTTGACGTGTTACTTCCTCCATTTCTTTATTTTTAATTTCCAATATTCTTTCTTTCAATATAAGAACTTGCGTCCTACAAAAAGTATTAGATATTCAAAAGTAAATTTTAATTTGTACTGCTATTAAAATTTACGAAAATTAAAAGGATAGAAAATGTGAACAATCAATTAATAATAAACATTACAAAAGTAACTATTGCAATATTAAAAATGTTTTTTGGTTATTAAACTACGGTGAAATACAAAAATAGTGAAATCACTGATATCAAAATTATTGTTAAATTTAAATTTGATTAACACAAAAATATAATATATACTTTACGCTTTGAACGAGAAAAGTCAATATCAAATAACACTTCGCATATTTTCACGTATATTCTTACAACCTCCCGCCTTAAGTCTCTGACCCAACAATTGTTTCGAAAAAAAGAAATTGATTCTTACATTCTCATCTGAACGGAGAAATTAGCTTAACATCCAAAAAATAAAAAAAAAATATGTCAAAATGAGTTTATTCTGAAGAAAGTAACAAATTATGAGACTAAAAGAGTAGTGATATATCGCACTAAAGTTTAATTTTCCACAAGTCATATAACTTCAGATGATAATATAAATAAATGTTTTTCAATGTAATTTAACACTACTCTTTCACGCTAATTAATTTTTTCAAATGTTTTTGTTAATTATAATAGATATTTATAATTGAATAACCATCTTATCCCTTAAAAAGGCCTTAATAATAATTGTTCTTATTGATAGTTTATTGATCACACATCTATAAATTACATGTTCCTTATATTGGGTCATTTTTTTACCCGTTATTATCGCGTAGTTTAGGATCTAGACTTTCTGAGCGTATTAATCGTAGCGCTTTCGATACAAGTAACATTTTGGCAACAAAGCGGAATTGAACGCCATTGTAATTACCTTTCAAGAAATGATATAATCGTTGAGCGTCAAACATTAGTTTTCATGTAAAAACATTATTTAAAACAAATTTTTTTATTTTCTTAAGAGGCGGTCGGAGCCAAATCGGTGACTTAGTTCGGTGCTTGTAATAAATGCTTATAATAATTTATTCATTTATTAATATGGTAAAAATATAGTCATTTCCTCTAGTCATGTATATAAAGAATAATTTAAAATAGTTAAAGCCACAAAAATATACAAAATATTGTTATAAAGCGAAAAATGCCACCTAACAATCGACACGACAGTTTTTTGCATGCGGTATATGTCAAGTCAGTTTGATATTTGTAATAAATGCTTATAATGATTAATTTACTTATTTATATGGTAAAAATATAGTCATTTCCTCTAGTCATGTGTATAAAGAATAATTTGAAATAGTTTAAGCCATAAAAATATACAAAATATTATCGTAAAGCGAAAAATGCTGATTTGATATATACCGCAAGTCACCGATTTGGTTCCGACCGCCTCTTAAAGTGGCTCGAACGTTTGGTGCCATATCAAGCTGGGGCCCCGATAAAAAAAAACAATAATTTTTTTTCTTTTAGTTGAATTTTATAAAAAATGTTTTTAATCAATTACTATATTTATAATTTGTATTACACTTTATTATTTGACAACATATATTGGCGATTCACGTCTGATAGCGTTGTAATCATATCAATTGTCATTAATTTTGTCAATATCTTTTTTATTTTATTGATGAAATGACATATTCTTAATTTATTTGAATTTGTCATTAAAAAATCTACGATTTCATATTTGTTTAATAAAAAAATATAATTTCATTAACGAGTTATAAGCATAAATGCTATTTTTGCCACAAGAGCACGTGTTAAATTTCTAAATTTCGATAATTTTTTTCTCTTGAATTTGGGTGTTCACCTTATATTTTCAAAGTTGCTCTGAAATAGTAATAACTTATACTTTTCATAGTATTTTTTTTTTACTAAAAATCCTATATCTTATCAAAAGTTGCTAGAGCAACCTTAATTATGGGATCGTTTTTCTTATTCGATAATCTATAAAATTAGTATGATGGAACATGAAAACAAATTTTTTTTGCAGGATTCCAGAGGTTAATGTATGTTTTTTCCCAAAAAACACCATACAACCTATGTTTTCAAATTAACTGTTAATTATTAGTCCGCAGTACAGAACCCTTTTTCAAAAATAATTACCACATACTTAGAACTTTGTAAGCGGCTTCATTTTGTCGAGTCTACCAAACTTTTCATCTACAAAAACTCTCGAAACCGCTGCGTTTTTTAATAATTAATTATGAAACATGTCGATTTGACGATGTATTGTTATGCAATGACCACATACTTTTTTTTACATGGAACTAAAACATATTTTTATAACAAAAATCAAATAACGTATGGCCGACAAAAATAATTCTGCGTTAAATGAGTCTACCATTTGAATTATGTCGATAGGACGGGATTATGTTATGCGATGACCACATAGCCAATTTTTATGGGGTTGCTTGATAATTAATTATGAAACCATAAGATCATAATGTCCGACAAATTTTTTGCAGATTTTTTTCAGTCCTACAATCGGAACATGTCATTGTTACGTGGTATGGTTTTGTGATTACCACATGTCCAATCTGGGATTTTTTCTGTTTTAAATTAAATGTAGAGTACACTAGAATATGCGGCCGACAAAATTGCTACCGAAATCTAATGGAAATTACAAGAAAATTAATTGAAAATAAGTAGTAGTACCTTGTAGAACTCAATCGTCTTAGGACAATTATTTTATGTCTAAATTATTCTAAATAAGACATAAATATATTAAATTTGAAAAACTTATTTAACAAAAATTTATAAATATCAATAAAAATTTTAATAACTTATATATGAGAAAAATGAGCACAACTTTTAATTTTATGAATAAATCGAAAATGAATTTTTTTCTTAAAGCATGTTGTTAATTAATGTTCTATTTAATATCATCAACACTATTAAATATTACACAATATTATTACTTTTAAATTATTATCATTTCTTATTTCTTTTACTGTATTCGTTTACTAAAATTCGTTTACTTAATTGCAGTATGTCTTTTACAATATTATAACTTGAGATTTTCAAGCATTCCCACATTATATTAAGGCGACTTCGGATTTTAGGTTAGGTTTTATTTTTGAGTTTACAAATTACTCTTTCAATATGTAAAATTTTAGAAATCGAAAGAGTAATTTGTAAACTACAAAATGAAATCGAACCGAACTTCCGTAGTCGCCTTAACAATGAGTTTAAAAAAAACTTAATTTTTCTATGAATTCCTTTAAAAAATTTTGTATTTAAAAGTTTAATTATTAAATACTAACTTTAATAAATACTTAAATATGAACAATGAATTAACATTTCTAATAATAATAACGATTCTTTAATTGATAAGTAAACACTAATATCTAAGTTTTATATAAAGAAATATTTTAGTGATATGTATAGAATTATTTATCAGTCTAATACCCTAGTAGAAATTAAAACGATCTTTTTACCATTTTATGTCTATTGCTTTGAAATGAAGAGTTGAAAATAGGAATTTTTATGGCTATTACTTTAACCAATATAAAACGTTTTTCTACCTATGTAATCCCTAGCGGAAAAAAATTAATGCAGACAACAGTTAATAACTAAAAATATCAGGAAAATACTGAAGAAAAAAGGTAAAAACTGAAGAAAACGGAAATTAACTGTTGAAAAATGTCGGAATTGAGACAAAAAGAACAGTTATCTTCTGATTTCTTAAGTTTTTATCAGTTTTCTACAGTTCTATACAATTATCTGCAATTATAAACAATTATATTCATTTTTAAACATTTTTTTTCAAATATTAAAGCCATTGAAAAAGTGAAGAATTTCGAAGAAAATTACAGAAAAAAGTTATATTCCGAACACACCTGTTGAAAAGTGAAGAAATCTGGAGGAAACTGCAGAAAACAGTTATATTCCGAACACACCTGTTGAAAAGTGAAGAAATCTGGAGGAAACTGCAGAAAACGGTTATATTCTGAACACAACTGTTGATAAGTGAAGAAAACTGTAGATAACAGTTATATTCTGAAGACAACTGTTGAAAAATGAAAAAAATCTGAAGGATACGGCAGAAAACAGTAATATTCAGAACACAACTGTTGAAAAGTGAAAAAATCTAGAGAAAACTAAAGACAACAGTTACATAACGTTTTAAAACGGAGAAAAATTAAGGAAGTTAAACGAAAATCGTTTCTTTCCGCGTACAAAGTAAACAAACGGAACATCACTAGAGAAAACTGATAATATTGGCAGGTAACTGAAGGAAACAGTTATTAACTGTTTTAAACGAAAGAAAAGTGAAGAAAGTTGAAAAAATATTTTTTCCTCGCACGTAAAAAGTGAAGAAATTGGAGCATAACTGGAGAAAACTGATAATATTGGCAGATAACCAAAGAAAACAGTTATTAACTGTTTTAAAACGAAGAAAAGTGAAGAATGTTGAAAACATATTTTTTTCTCGCACGTAAACAGTGAAAAAATCGGAGCATAACTGGAGAAAACTGATAATATTGGCAGATAACTGAAGTAAACAGTTATTAATTGTTTTAAAGCGAAGATATGTGAAGAAAGTTGAAAATAGTATATTTCGGTACTAGTGCGATAAAGTGATTTTTTACTCGTGTGGCGGTTTGCGCCCGAGCGAAGCGAGGATGAAAAGGTCACACGAGTAAGAAATCACTTTCTCGCACGAGTATCGAACACTATTTTTTGACACGACGTGTGAGAAGCTCCATTTTCGCACGTGTCACTTTGTACAGCGTGCGTGAAATCGAGCTTCTCGCACGGAGTGTCAAAAAATATTTTTTTTCGCACGTAAAATGTTAAGAAAACGGAAAATAACTGTAGAAAATTGATAATATTGGCAGATAACGGAAAAAATCAGTTATTAACTGTTGTCTTTGTCTCAATTCCGACATTTTTCGGCTGTTACTTGCTGTTATGAACTGTTTTCTTCAGTTTTCTTCATTTTTTTCCGCTAGGGATGCTGATAAAATAATAAAATTTTATGATCATTTTCTAGGGCTAAAATGTGATCTTAAAAAAATATTCATAATTAAATCTCTATAAAGAAAGAATTTATGCTGTATATTTTAGCGATAAAATGTTAAATTATAAAAAATGGAAAAATATCGATTTAATAGACAATTTAAAAAAAAGTTTGAATTGAAAAAAAATGATTTCAAATAAACATGAATTATTTTTAGCACTGCAAATTAATTTTTATACAAAGAATGAAATTTTTAGAAATTTCATTTTTTATTTTAAACTGTTGAGTCCGAGACCCCTTTTCCAGTTAAAAAGTAAATATTTTTTCATATGTTTGACTTATTTTGAGTTCCTCTAGGTGCGCTTTGCAAGTTTAAGAGACCTAAAGCATCCATAAGCCCATTTTCTGTAATGTATCGTATACGACACATAAGGGATTAACGATTTATTTTGTTAAGAATTTTATTATCTATAACGAATAATAAATAGTTAATAACAAATAATTAATTTCATGTTATTGTCTACGCATGTACCGCGTACAACACATACCTTTCTCTCTAAATGCCCCATTAATCAGATAATTATATTAAAAAATAAGAGGCATGTTTTATCAATAGTATTTTGATCGTTCTATGAAATTTTTGATGTTATGAAAATAACAAACATAGCTGCAAAATTAGATTATTCTAAGAATTTAATTTATTTCATTTTCGTACTTATAAAAATATCTGTAAAAATTAGAAAAAAAAATTAATTTTAAAAATTAAAAAATGTGAATGTATTTTTCTATGTCTGCTTGATCATACTAACTAGTTTCATTTATGAAAAATATAAATTTAAATTTTATTAAATAATTTCAAACTACGTGTTCTTTATATGACACATACATAGGTGACGGGTTAATTATGAAATCTTTTTTTGTCGGTCTGACGTGAAGATACATTATTTTTGTCGGTCATTGTCCTTTTAATACATAAAATAATATTATTTAACATGTCGTACCCTTGTCCAACATATGGTAATCACAAAACGAAACCTCGTAACAATGACATGTTCCGATTGTCGGACTGAAAAAAATCTGCAGAAAATTTGTCGGACATTATGATCTTATGGTTTCATAATTAATTATCAAGCAACCCCATAAAAATTGGCTATGTGGTCATCGCATAACATAACCCTGTCCTATCGACATAATTCAAATGGTAGACTCATTTAACGCAGAATTATTTTTGTCGGACATACATTATTTGATTTTTGTTATAAAAATATGTTTTAGTTCCATGTAAAAAAAAAGTATGTGGTCATTGCATAACAATACATCGTCAAATCGACATGTTTAATAATTAATTATTAAAAAACGCAGCGGTTTCGAGAGTTTTCGTAGATGAAAAGTTTGGTAGACTCGACAAAATGAAGCCGCTTACAAAGTTCTAAGTATGTGGTAATCATTTTTGAAAAAGGGTTCTGTACTGCGGACTATATGGTAACTCGTGACCTCGTGGCTCGCACACTCACAGTCTAACCAATGATTTTATAAAAATTCATCATACTTGCATGCTATAAAAATTTTTTTTTAAATATCCTATTCTCTTCTTAGATGCTGTCAAAGTACTGCTGTATGTAATAACAAGTAGTAATTAGTAATTTATACTTACATTTTAAATTTGATAGCGTATATCCAAAACTGACTTAAAATTACGTGTTTTTATTCCAAATATAAATTACTTTACCAGACGACTAATACTTAGGATGTCGTACAACCATCTAATGGAAAATAAGTTCAGTATTTTGAAACTAATATACATTACATTCATATAGATTAAAAATTTGATTCGGAAGCTTTTAAATTTATAGCTAATTTTTTCGTTACAAATTTATGATTTCTACGATTAAACATACAGAAGTTCAGAGGGGAAGATTGACTCATTCGATGCCAGTTTCTTATTGCAGCTTCTATTATGATTATTATTCGTGCAGTACTACATAAGTATATGATTATTCGAAGGTAGACTTTTGAGTCAGCATATCACAGTTTAAATGCAACTGAATCCTTTAATATTTTGCTTTCGCTAATTAGCTGAGCTCACGTAACTATTATTGATAGTATAAAGACTATTAATCCCATAGTATTTTGTGACAATCTCATGTTGCTGCTCTGAAAATAAACAAAACAAGATTAAAAGTAGATAGTTCAAGAGTCTTTAAAGTGTAAAACAAAAATTAATCCTTATTCTAGATGCAAGATTCGTAGATGAGATCAATAATGCTTAGTAATAAGTAATCCATACTTAATATCGCTGTTTGTTAGCGTATAACCGTAACAGATTTACAATTCCACATTCTTGATTAAAAATAATTAAACAATGTACTAGACGTATCATAGGAATGTCGCCAGACCGTCTAATGTAACATGAGCTTAGTATTGTAAATCTAGTATACTACACATTCATATAGGTTCAATATTCTAATTTCAAGCTTCAGAATTTCAAGCTTATTTTTTTTTACCAAAGTCTATTTTTCTGGCATTGCATATACGGTTGTATAAATGGCAAGATTATCTTATATGATACCAGGCTCCTACCGCTGCTTCCTAATCTAAGTATCATTTGTGCAGTCCTTTATAAGTATAGCATTCTTCGTATATAAAGTTACTCAATTTTTTTAAAAATTAGAAATTTTAGCCGTCGTACGAAATAATAGTGATAAGTATTTTTAATTTGTTAACCCGTGTTATCGCGAACCTCACGTTTTATATAAATTCTATATGTAAGCTTAAGAGCAGGCCGGAGCACATTCAATACCGACCAAAAATCAAAATATATTAGATTTAAAATTTCCTTCGGTCATTGCAATACAAAAATAAACATTCGGAGCTCTTGGAATCCGTCAATGTACTATACATATTCGCAAGTGGAGATTAGTAATTTATGTCTTTTGCCTTTCCGGATTTGCTCGTGTATATTCAGAATTGATTAACAGGTACATGTTTCTATTTCAAATGATCAATTACTTCACTTGTCGAACAATCCTAAGAATGTCGTAAAACTGTTAGATGCAATATAGGTTTAGTATTTTAAAACAAGTATGCATTAAATGCATATTGGCATAATATTTCATTTCAATGCTTCTCAATTTATTCCTTATTTTTTCGTGACAAACATGTGATTTTTAGCAATAAACATATAGAAGTTCAGAGAGCAAGATTGTCTTATTCAATGCCAGCCTTCTATTGCTTGAATAATATAATTATTATTCAAGCATCATCTCTTTAGTATAGGATTTTGCGGGGTTAATGTTATTTATCTTGAATTCAAATAAGAAATTCTAAGTGTCGTACAAGCGAAAAGTGATAAGTATTTCTAATTTTTTTATCTGTATTATGGTAAACCTCACGTTCTATATTAATTTTATATGAAATCTTAAGATAAAAGTCGTATATTTACAATCAGATGTGGAAAGCCTGAATTTCGGCTTTAGCAATGCTGGAGAAGTCAATAGTGATACTTACCTGTTAGATGATATTCTTTTGGGGGTATCTTAGTTACTAAGTAGGCCAGAACAATGTCTTCGCCATAAAAATTTTATAAAAGAAATATTAAATGTATTTATATTTGCTTAGTCGCTAGTGTCGTGGAAATGTCATAATCATTAACAAGCTTGTTTAATAACGTTTCTTCGATTTTTGCAGATAATATTTCATACTAATGAGGCATATTTTAATGTTCGCTTCTAGGTAAACCTTTGAATCAGAATAATACAGTTTGGATGAAACTAGTTTCTTTAACATTTTAACTGCTCTACAATTGTTTAGCTTTAATAACAATACTTGTTAAAGTAATAACTATGTATTTTTAGAGTGTCTTTAAACCGCTAACATAAAAATAATGCGTATATTAGATTTTAAATTTCCTTCGGTCATTGCAATACAAAAATAAACATTCGGAGCTCTTAGAATCCGTCAATGTACTATACATATTCGCAAGTGGTGATTAGTAATTCATGCCTTTTTCCTTTCCGGATTTGCGCGTGTATAATCACAATTGATTAACAGGTACATGTTTCTTTTTTAAATGATCATTTACTTAACTTGTCGAACAATCCTAAGAATGTCGTGAAACTGTTTAATGCAATATAGGATCAGTATTTTAAAACTAGTATACATTAAATGCATATTGGTATAATATTTCATTTCAATGCTTTTCAATTTATTCCTAATTTTTTCGTGACAAACTTGTGATTTTTAGCAATAATTATATAGTAGTTCAAGGGGCAAGATTATCTTATTCGATGCCAGCCTTCTATTGCATCTTTCGTTATAATTATTATTCGAGCATCACCTCTTTAGTATAGGATTTTGCGGGGTTAATGTTATTTATCTTGAATTCAAATAAGAAATTCTAAGTGTCGTACAAGCGGGAAGTTAAAATTATTTCTAATTTTTTCACCCGTGTTCTGGTGAACCTCACGTTCTATATTAATTCTATATAAAAGCTTAAGATAAAAGACGTACATTTACAATCAGATGTGGAAAGCCTGAATTTCGGCTTTAGCAATGCTGGAGAAGTCAATAGTGATACTTACCTGTTAGATAATATTCTTTTGGAGGTATCTTAGTTACTAAGCAGGCCAGAACAATGTCTTATCCATGGGAATTTTATAAGAGAATTATTGAATGTATTTATATTCGCTTAATCGCCATTGTCGTGGAAATGTCATAATCATTAACAAGTTTGTTTAATAAGTCGTTATTATGTCAACTTATCAATTCCTGATAGAAGTCAAGCTTTCATATCGCAATGTTGAAAATCCATTGTATGGCCTAACCTTTGCGTAAAATCTTAACATTAATAATAAGAACGCCCAAAAAGGTCAAAAATTGACGGAGCTACGGCAATTTGAAAATTGAGGGTTATTTTCAATTTTTTAATTTTCATTTTTACACCCAACACTGAATACGCTGTAGTGAGGAAAAAACATATTTTTAAGCGTTCTATGAGGTGAATTTTATCTTCATATACATATTGGAAGGTACTTTTATAACTTAGAAGAAAAAAAAAAATTCGATCAGTGACAGCCTGCATGAATCTGAATGGAATGAGTCAACTATTATTGATAACCGACGCATTGGCCGAGTGATTTGGCGCACGCCAGATTATCTGCAAAGTCAAGCAGCATTGGCCGTGGCTAGCACTTGTATGGGTGACCGCTCCACGGAATGCTGCACGTTCAGTCTAGACTTTCTTTGTGTGACGGTCGCTTGGGCGTGCTGGCCACATGACAATGTGAGCGAAAGGTGTGGCAAATACGGTGTAGGCATCACTGTATAAAGATGCCTAATACCGAATCTGCTATATACACCGACTCATTTTTTTCAGGTTATATTTAATACTAAATATCAATATTTAACTGTTTGTCTGAAGGTAAACCTTCGAATCAGAATTATACAGTTTGGATGACTAGTTTCTTTAACATTGTGCTGGGGTTACATTTATTTAGCTTCGGTAACAATACTTGTCATGGCACTGAAATAAAAAATAAGTAGATGTTGCTTGGTAGACTAAAGTAACGAATTTTTATAAGTTTATTCAATTATTTTCAATAGCTAAAACATAAACAATAATTCTTTTTTTGTTAAATTAACATTAATCATATCACTATATCACTATCATTTATATCACTATAATAAAGACGTCTGAAAAGTATTAATCAATTTTCAATTTAAGTTATTTGAAACTATAAGTTTTCACAATTAATGCGATCAAAGTGAAGTTATGATTTTCTTCATGAACAAATATTAAAAATTGGAAATAATCTTAGCGTAAAAATATAGTGTTATTCTAGTATTATCTCTTTTAATTTAATAATAAAAATTTTGATTTATGTCTGTTAAACAAATTAGACTAAATAACTTTGTAAAACTACATTACTTCAGTCAACCAAGCAACATCTACTTGGGTACAAAGAAGAAGCTTCTTTTTTCAGTACAAGGTGATGACTATGTATTTTTGATAATTTTGCGACAATTCAATGTTGTTGCTTTGAGGGCAGGTCGAGTATATCTCCACTGAAAAGGGGTTGGAATAGTGATTGTACTCTACAGCGACGAGTGGCGTTAGTGTCGCTGGCGAACATTCATTGTATTACGAACGAGAAGGCAGTGTTTTCTAGAGATTAATAAGTATTCTCTGCGAGGCTTCTTTAGAGGCAAAATTATTATTTTTTAGCGCTTTGTGTCAGTATAGCTCAGCTGAATGCAGTCATGTTGCCAACCTCATACAAAAATTATACTTCCCTTCTTAAAAGTAATAATTTTGCTTTTTTATCGATTTTCTTTGTGAATAGACTTTTCCGTCATTCATTTTAAATAAATGAAACCAATCCAAAAAGAAAAATAACGTACGTTGCATCGTTTGAGCGTAAGTCAATATCTACGATAGTGACATGATTCTTTTCCGCTTGCTCTTGGAATTTCAATAAATTTACAAGCTTCCACTTTTCATTTATTTGAAATAGATTGATATTTAAAAGTACAAACAACTCTAATATTTATTTCTATCAAAACAAGGAAATACATTTTTTAGTTATTTTTGATGGGTAAAGTAGGTTCAAAGCAAACCCTCAAGACCCTCAATATATAACGACACGAATAGTCCTATAGGTTTCATAGGTATCTTTGAGTGTTTAAGGTATCAAGACTGACTAGGAGAGTGTCACACCTCCGGATCACGAATTTTGCTCAAACTTCGGGATAAGTTTTGAGATAATAAAATATGGAAAAAGCTAAATTTATAGTCACAAATACTCATTATTTCCCTAGTTACAGGCAATTAAAGAAAATCACTAAAATAGTTACTACATTTTTAAACGCATATAGTTCTTTAGCATTGATAGCTAGAAGCTTGAAACTTTTTTTTTAATTAAAGCTGAGCTCAAATCCTTTCGAAACAATAGTTACAGTATATCAAAATATTATTTTTTCCCAAAATTAGAGCGTAATAAAAGCTGAAATAAGGTCCAATCTTTATTACGCTCTAATTTTGGGAAAAAATAATATTTTGATATGCTGTAACTACTGTTTCGAAAGGATTTGAGCTCAGCTTTAATTTAAAAAAAGTTTCAAGCTTCTAGCTATCAATGCTAAAGAACTATATGCGTTTAAAAATCTAGTAACTATTTTAGTGATTTTCTTTAATTGCCTGTAACTAGGGAAATATTGAGTATTTGTGACTATAACTTTAGCTTTTTCCATATTCCGTCATCTGAAAACTTATCCCGAAGTTTGAGCGAAATCCGTGATCCGGAGGTGTGACACTCTCCTAGTGAGTTTAAGCCTGAAAAGAAATCTAATTCAAATATAGTCATAACTTTTTTTCCTAATGATATTAATTAATAAAACTTCTTTTTACCTTAAATATATATTAAATATAAAACTTTGATCTATGAATAATTTTAAATAACCTCACCCAATGCTTTAAATTCTTTTGAGTAGTCGAAAACTTGATTTAAAAAATTTTGGTACTTGCCGTAGACTTTCTCAGCCAATTTTCAACTAATTGACCTCAAAATTTCAAGAGGTCTTAAGTTTATATATCTTCACAAAATAATAGTTCTGTAATTTTGATAAAATAAGTGTAAGTGAATGTTGAATTGAATTATTTACATGAAATTCACAAAAATATGTATTTTTATCAACTTTTTCTAACCCAACTTTTAAATTATTTTTTTTGTAAAACAAAAACTGTTATTTTGTGAAGATATATAAACTGAAAATCTCCCTGGTAGAAAATAAACCATTTTTTGGTCATTTTTGCTGGTTAACACATATTAAAATGACACTTATCTAGAAATTCTGTACAAAGAGTTTCCAAAATTTCTAGATAAGTGCCATTTTAACATGCGTTGGCCAACAAAAATGGCCAAAAAATGGTTTATTTTCTACCAGGGCTCTGGAAATTTTAAAGTTAATTGATTGATAATTGGTTAAGAAAGTCTATGACAAGTACCAAAACTTAAAAAATCCATTCTTCAACTAATCCAAACAATTTTAAGCATTGGATGAGGTTTTTTACAATTATTCTTGGATTAAAGTCTTGTATTAAATATATGTTTAAAGTAAAAACAAGTTTTATTAGTTAATATTATTAGATTAAAAAAATTATGACTACATTAAAATTTTTTTTTTTTAGGCTTAAACTCAGGCTTGATACCTTAATATAACATTCTCTGTGATGTAAACATATTTAATGCCGCGCGCAACGTCGCAGAGGAGAAACGTAGAATACAGCTTTTTTTTAACAGGTTTTATAAATTTTTTACATACTTGAATATTCGTTTTTTATTTTATTTATTATAATTAATAATATCTAAATTACTTTATATTAATCTATGTTAAAAATAAATTATTCAATCGCATTAATATTTTGTGCATCATGTTTATATATATATTTTAATGATATTTTTTTTTTTAAATGGATATGTTGACAAACCTTTGGGATAAATATTAACACTGTTAATATTTACAACATTATGATTTCGATAACCGTGACTAAATGTGCTAGATAAAAAAATAATTCAAAAAGAACTGTAATGTGATTTTTATGTTTACAGATATTGTATAATCAATTTTTTTATTTATAATTAATGCGTAGAGCAAAAGAATCATATTATTTTTGCGAAAAATACAAATAATTTTTTCATATTTTATTATAATTTCCTTTTTTATATATGAATTGTTATTTGTGTATATGAGCAATTATACAGAAAATCCTTAGTTTGGGAGTTAAAAACATGAAAACAAAAATTTGTGAAGGTACGCGTGTACTGACCATTGGGAATTGTTCTTGAAGGTCTTAGAAACAAGAAAAAATTGTAGTACATCTAAAAATTCGATAAGTATTTTTACTAAACTACTTTAAAGGTCGAAATCTTAAGAAATAGCTTTATTTCGTACGTTATAGAGTTTTTCGTTCCTTAAAAACTCTTGGAAATTCTGCTCCCACTCCCGAGTTGACCTTTTATAACCAAAAGTTTAAAGAAAAACTATCACTTATCCATAGAAATGGATTTAAACCGTACTGCGGCCATAAAAAACGATATTTTCTCTATCCCTTAGGCGAAACCACGCGGTTCCGCCAAGCCTTTTCACTAGAAAAAGAAGCACTTTTAGCTACAGTTGAAACGACTCACGCGCCTCCTGTTGGCGCCTTCCGTGCCTCACGTTAAAATATCTCTCGAGGAGAAACATAGACTTGATCTAACCAAAACTGTTGCTAAAAGCCGTAGGCTCGTATTTATGATTGTATTCTATCTTTGTCTCTCTCATAACAAAAAAAAAGACAGACGATATGTACGTTACGTTTATAAATTAAAACGAATTGTATTCTAATAAAATATGATACTAAACTTTGAAATCTTATCTTATAAATAGTGTAGTGTTCTAAAAAGTGTACACACTCGTTTTTCTCATTTTAACTCATATGAAAAAATAAAAGAGGCTTGTGCGTGTGTTTTTATGCGTTTCTCTCTCTCTTTTTTTCGTTCATAAAAGAGGATTCTTGTGTGCGTGTTTTTCATGTGTCTTTCTTTCTCTCGTGATTTAGGCTTGTGCATGTGTTTTTCATTCCTGCCGCCTCCAGCCAGTTCACGCCGGTTACACTCGCGTGACAAATGCTGGGCGGCAGGAATGAACAACACATACACGCGCTCAAACAAAAAAAAGCAAATAATTGTTAATTTATGAACGTGATTTCGCCTAGGGATAGAGAGAAGCATTATTTCTTACACAGAGATTAAATGAAACGCCCGCACGTGCGTGTATATGACGTTCTCGGCTCACGCCTTGACCATCATAACACGTACGTGCGGAAGTTTCATTTTATCTCCTTGTAAGAAAATCTACTATTTATATTTTTTCTCAAATTTAATTAATATTGCTATTTCAAAATGCAAAAAATTATTTCTACCATTGAAAAGACTTTCCTCTTGTATGATCGTGTTAGAAGTACGAAAATCTATTATTTCTAGTCTATGAAACAAGGTAAATAAGTGGAAAAAACGAATAAAAATCTTTTAAATTAATACAAAAACATCAACTTATAATAAATAATTTATTCTTTAGAAATATTTTAATTTTTAATCATTTTTTATACAATTTTATACATATTTTGATGTATTTTATACATTTATGTTGCTCTATTGTTTCATACAGGAGAAGGCGCATCGATAATACCCAATATTTGCATTTTAAATACAATCTGAATATCCGCAAATTGGGCCAGTGAAACTAATTCTTTTCCCCTGCCAAGAATTTTACTTTCAATTTATTTTTTAATATTTTAGTGATGAAACCTGGATACCATTGTTTCTCATAAATAACTACCCAAGCACGCGTTCTGATTCTATGTCCTCTCTATACCTGTGACCAATGTAATCTTAGAAGGACGCGCTTAGATTTTGATGAAATAAAATTGTCGAGTTTTGTCAATGAATAGACTTTTACATCAATTTGTATATTTTATAAAATCTTAATCACAGCTCGCTAATTTCATTTTATGGAAATTTGAAAACGTTCTTTTAAAAATACACTAGACACGAGTGCACATAGAAAATCTGTCTTTTTCTCAGAAAATGAGAATATTAAATTATGTACTCTGATTTTCTATGTAAAAAACTTGAGCTTACAATGTATAATAGAATTTTATTTATTGACGAATTTGTGGACAGACAAATTGTTTTAATGACGTAAATATTGCACGTGATCGATGCGCCTTCTACTATGAGAAAAACATCAACACAGATATATAATATTGATCAAAATGTGTACAATATTTAATCAGCATTGACAGAAATTTGTAATATCTATAAAGAATAAATTATTTTATAAGTTAATATTTTTCCATTAATCTAAAAGATTTTTCTTTGGTTTTTCCACTTATTTGCCTAGTTTTATAAACTAGAGATAAAAAATTTTCGTACTGCTAACACAACCATACGAGAGAAAGGTCGTTTCAAAGGTAGAAATAATGTTTTGCATTTTAAAATAGCATTAAAAAATCGTTTTCTACGATCCACAATACCGTTTAAATCCATTTCTATGGGTAGGTCATGGTTTGTTTTTAATTTTGATGATAAAAGGTTAACTCAAGCGTTGGAGCAAGATTTCCAAGAGTTTTTAAGGAACCGAAAACTCTATAACGTACGAAAAAAGCTATTTCGTGAGATTTTGACCTTTGAAATAATTTAGCAAAAATACCTATCGACTTTTTAAATGTACTACCATTTTTTCTTATTACTGAGACCCTCGTAAACAATTTCCAATGGTCAGTACATGCATACTATCACAAACTTTTTTTTTATGTTTTTGACCCCCAAAAAATTTTTTGTAGAATTGCTCATATATTTACATTTATTCATAGCTAAAATATATAGTTTTTTGTTAACATTAATTAATTGTTCATATTTACTATCAAATTGCATCTTCATAATAAAAAGAACATAATGTTAATACTTACCTAACATACGGGTTGAAAATCAACATGGAAACTTTTTTAATAAATCTCTTCCCAAAAAAAATCTATTGACAATTTTTAAATAACTTGTGCGAAATCATAGCTGATAGCTTACACTAACATATAAAATAAGCTATGTAATTAAATAATATTTAGATAAAGAAGTGAAGATGTTTTTTCAAAAAATTTTAATACTAGCCCCGGTCTCCCTTACTAGACGAATAATACTGGGAATGTCGCAGAACGGTCTAATGTAACATAAGTTTAGTATTGTAAACTAGTGTATTTTACATTCATATAGGTTTAATATTTTAGTTTCATCTTCAGTATTTGCAGTTTATTATTTTGCCACGATGTTTTTATTTCTAGTATTGAATATAAGGTAGTATGGAGGGCAAGATTATTGCATATAATGCTAGCCTCCTATTGCTACTTCCCATTCTGATTATTATTAGTGCGGTTCTTTATTAGTATAGCATTCTTTGGATCCAAAGAAACTAAATTCAAATAAAAATTAGGAATTATAACTATCGTACAAACGGTGATAAGTATTTTTAGTTTTGTATCCCATGATATCGTAAACCTTACCTTTCTTATTAATTCGATATATAAGTTTCAAATTAAAGTCGAACATTTAGAGTGAGATGTTGAAAGTCCGAATCTCGGCTTGACCTATACTGAAGATATTAACATTGGTACTAACCTGTTATATTTTATTCTTTCAAGTGTTTAATAGCAACTAAGTCAGCCAGAACATTTACAATGCCATAAAAGTCTTATAAGAAATGTTAAATATATTTCCACACGTCTAGTTATTATTGTCGTCGAAATGTTATAATCATCAACAAGTTTATTTAATAATATTTCGCTGATTCGTGCAGGTGATATTTAATACCAAATAGCAATATTTAAATCTTTGTTTGTAGGTAAACCTTTAAATTAGAATAATACAGTTTGAATGAGACCAGTTTCTTTAATATAGTGATGACGCTGAATTTTTTGAGCTTTGGTAACAATAATTTACAAGGTGATGATTATTTATTCTAGAGTATTCTGTGATAATTTAATCTTGTTGCTTCAAGGATTAACAAAATAATGTTTATGGTAAATTTTTCAAGTGTCCTTAAAGTGTCAGAATGAAAATGAATTCATATCTTAGATTTGACATTTTTTCCGTCATTTACATGGAAACAAAAACATTCAGAGCTCTTAAATGCGGTGAATGTATTATATTTAATCATAAGTGATAATTAGTAATTCACATCTCTTGCTTTTTTGACTTCGTTGGTGTATATCTACAACCGATTTACAATCACATGTTTTCTATTCCAAATAATTAAGGACTTTTCTAGACGAATAATACTTGGGATGTCGTACGACTGTCTAATCCAACATAAGTTTAGTTTTCCAAAACTTGTATGCATTACATTCTTATAGGTACGATATTTTATTTCGTAGCTTCTAAATATGTAACAATTTTTTTTTGTGACAAACTTAAGATTTTTATGATTAAACATATAGTAGTTTAGAGGGCAAGATTGTCTCATTTGATGCCAGCTTCCTGTTGTTGCTTCTATTATGTTTATTAATTTTGCAGTACTATATTGGTATAGCATTTTTTAGGTTTAAAGTTACTGAACCTAAATGAGATTGAGAAATTTTAACTGTCGTACGAGCAAATAGTGATAAGTATTTCTAATTTTCAACCCTTGTTATCGTAAACTTTATCTTCTTTCTCAAGTCAAGCTTCCACAATACAGTTTTGGTAAATTTTTCAGTCAGTTTGTTATAGTTTGAATGAAAGAAAGATTTTATCTTCTTTGTATTTGAAAAAAGGGGTGTTATCTCAGAAAGTACTTTTTTTTCAATTTTGTAGTGACAACCTTGACGAAATGAATTAATTACGAAGTTGTCATTGCAAAATTTTAAATAAAATACCCTTAATTATATAATACCTTCGACTGCAAACGAGATAGCACCTTTTTTTTAACCAAAAACGAGATAACTTATTCTTTTCCGTGACCGTTGATTTATTTTATAGTATTTTGTAACAGTCGTATGTTATTGCTCCGGGGATTAACAAAATGAGTTTACAGGTTAAGTGTCTTCAAAGTGTTAAAATAAAAATTAATCCGTATCGTAGATTCGAAATACCTTACTGTTGTTTACATGTCATTTTCAAACAATAGAATAATTGATATAGTTTCCGACGCTAATGTCGCTAAAGACAGCCTTGGATAGCCTATTTTTTGGTTATGAGTTTCTGTTTGTTAGTTTTGTTATAATGAATCCATTTAAACCTTGATTTTCTTTTCCTTTTAATCTGAAGTCGAATAATAAGCTTAAACTATGGAAAGACAAAATTATATATTTCAGAATGCTAATAATTTCTATTGCTTATGTTTCTATCGTTCTGAGTTTCTATTTGTCCTGTTATTACGATTTTGTTGTATATGCCGTAATTTTTTTGTTTTTAATCATTATCAGAAATTATAAGCTTAATAACATTAGCGCATGAATAGTTATCATCGAGGAAAAAGATTTATGTAAATACAGTTAATGAATGTTTAATATGAATCACGCGATAGAAATCAAGGAAAGTAACTTCATTGATGCTGGATGCAATTGTGATTTTTATCGCCTGATGGCTCGACTTTGATAAAAAATGACATTTTGTTTATAATCGATAAATATTTATTGTAAAATATACAAGATAGTTCATAAAATTATCATGATAATCATGTGTTTTCTTCTATAAGCAAAGATCACTTATTCTAATAACGTAGTACTTTTAATACTGCTGCGATAGTTGCCTCTGAATTGATTTGAGTGGTATCTCTTTGAATTAGTGTCAATAATTAATAATGGTAGATAGCGAATTAACTTTTAAAGGATGGAGGTGGTCCCTTTAGGGACTACCCTGAGAACACACTATTTGATAAACATTAAAACATTAAAATGAACATTTAAACATTAAATAGTTTGTGTTCTCAGGGTGGTTCCTAAAGAGACCACCCCCGTCCTCCAAAGGTTAATATTTTCTCTATATCTAAACACAAGATCATAGTAGGAGTATTTAGCTATGACAATCTAATTTAGTAAACTAAGACCTATCATTTATGCTGATGTGAATCTTCTATTTGTCATCATCAGATTGTCATATAGAATATTAACAA
The DNA here is from genome assembly GCA_017163975.1 of Anastatus disparis. Classification (NCBI taxonomy): domain Eukaryota; kingdom Metazoa; phylum Arthropoda; class Insecta; order Hymenoptera; family Eupelmidae; genus Anastatus; species Anastatus disparis. Next base: position 728,509 of record JAFFSR010000113.1, read on the forward strand.
GTGTCTTCAATGAGATCTGGGTATTATTACGAGCTGTGTGATTTCTAGTGTCGTTAAAATGTTATTGTCACTCGGGGAGGTCTTTGTTCATATTTGTACGAACCAACGTCAATCATAGACAAGGATGAGTATCAATTATTATTTGTTCCATGTTTGACGGAAAGAGTGGAAGATGAATTATAATTACGGCAAGCGTATGGTTATGGCCTGCCATAACTTATTACGAGTCTACTATTTTACTTAAAGCACGTTGCTATTATGGAATGTTGTTCCAAATATTTACGATTGTCCTAAACTGTTAGATTCTTTGTATCGTTAAATTTTTTTTACTATTCAAAAAAATATTTACACCATTTTGATATTGGAAAAATTTGGTATGTGAATGCTGATACCAACATAACGTTCAATATTTAAATGATAGGAACGGAGCATACAAAACGTCAATCCGTGTGTTGATAGAAAGTTCAATATTTGAATTCTTGTTCTCGTAGGACATTCAATATTCGAATGCTTATATGTATAGAACGTTCAATAATTGAATGCTTGTATCCAGAGCATTTGATAATTTGAATGCTTCTATCCGTAAAACATTCAATATTTGAATGTTTATATCTGTTGGAAGTTCAATAATTAAATGCTTGTATCTATAAAGCATTTATGAATTTGAATTCTAATATCCATAGGACATTCAATATTTGAATGCCTATATTCATAGAACATTCGATATTTGAATGCTTATATCTATAGAACGTTTAATAATTGAATGTTTGTATGGAAGATTGAAAATCTGAATGCTCCTATTCATAGGACTTTCAATTTTTGAATGCCTAAATTCATAGAACATTCAACATTTGAATGCTTTTACCGTTATGGCATTCAAATTACTTCTATCGATAAATATTAGATATATCATACACATTCAAAAGGCTGGATTCATATATATATATATATATATATATATGAATAAATACGGATATGTATTTACGTAAAATTTTCCGCTCTTTTCATTTCTGAGGTGAAAATTATGGATTCCTATTTAAAGAAATTAACTTGACCTTGAAATGACATTCAAGGTTATGGTTAAGGTCATGGTCATTATCACCGAAGAATAGCCAAGAAAATGTCCTCTATCTTTTGTTTTAATCTTTTTCTCCTAAGATACAACCCCGCAGAGTTATTTCGCCGTTCCGGTACTTTTGGCCCACCCTGTATATATATATATATATATATATATATATATATATATAACTATGAATTTATAGATATAAGTTATATATGTATTTGTGAAAGTTTCCTAGGCTTTTCACAAATGCCACTTTAATTTTAGTATAAATTGTAACTTAAATGTAACACTGCCTAATTTCCAGCAAACCTAGAAGAGCCGACTATTGGGCATACTATCAACGAAGATAGACGCTTATAGAAGCGTACTTCTGGGTTAACTTTGGGGGCCCAGCTTTTGGAGGACATTTAACATTACGTGTATATCTATATATATGAAAACATCGGTATATATAGATATAGAAATACATGGGATTTTAATAGCGCCACCATGCGGCTGGAGGACATAAGCTTAGATTTTGAGCCCCTGTCCGCCCATTTAAAGTACGCTTCTATAAGCGTCTATCTTCGTTGATACTATCTTCTTATGACGAAAGACATAGGTGTGGCGTAGAGGGTTGCTTTTATAGTTTCACGATCAAGCAGTCAAGAGATGGAAACTCCAATCAAAAAATGACACTTTTTTGAAATTTCCAGAATAAAAATCATTTCGTTCGATTTAAGTTCATTAGCCTGCTTGCTAATGAGTTCTTTATACTTCCTTCTCCGTCTCTTCTTTACAATTTTATATTTTGATTACTATAGTTTTCGCTACTGTCTTGTGTTGGAATTGTTGATTCGGAATGTCGTGTGGAACTAATCTAGAGTTAATGGCCTCGGAGTATGATAAACAATTTAAGAATTTAAGAATTAATTTAAATTTATGTTCCAAAATGAAAATAGTTCCATGGGACATCACATATACATCACATATACATCAAAATTATGTAAGAAATATTTGACTGATATGCAAAAAAAAAAAAAAATTTAACGTGATGGAATGGTCTTCTCATAACTCGGATCTAAATCCAATTAATTTGTTATGGAATAAGCTTGATAGAGCAGTTAAGAAAATTCCAATTCAATCAGGATCGCAACTTATGGCAGATATTTCAAAATGAATGGAGGACGATTGAAGAAATCACTTTGAAAAAACTAATGTTGCGTATGCCTCGTATTTGTAAAGCTGTGATAAAGCACAAAGGTGAAGGGAAAAAAAATTTAACTTTTGTTTAATTTAAATATTAATTCATTGAATAAAAAATTTATTGGTTAAGAAATTAAAAAATTATAAATCAAGAAAAAAGTTCAGAGTTAATAAATAAAGTGTTAAAATATTATTGTTTTATGTATAAAATATGAAATAGTTGTTAATTTATTATAAAGAAATATTTGTTTAAAATTCGTTAAAATCCAAGAAGTTTATATGAAAATAAATTATTATTTTCAAACTTACCTATTATTTATCATTGTACCACAAATTAATCATTTGCGCAATTTTAAATCATTCATAATTGAAAAATGAATTAACGGAATTTTTTTAAAAGGAGTAAGAAATGAGTGAAAAATTTTCTTTCCGGATCTCAGTTTGAACTAAGTATTAATATTTGTGAAAAAATGAACAACTTTTTTATTAAAAATTTTTTTGTAAGATGTGTATTTTTTGAGATAATAGCTATAAAAAAATCATTATTCATTAGTAGAGTTTAACGACAGTGTAAATAATTCCTTTAATAATGATACAAACAACTGTTAACTGTCAATAATACTTTTTATTGCTGGTTAATCATACAACGTTTCAGTCATATTTTTGATGACCCTTTTCAAGTGCAAAAAATTGATTTAAATTAATTTACATAACTCTGAGTAACATTCTTTTCCTGAAACATAACATATAAATACATATAATTTTTTTACTTGATAAAATTTACAAAATCAATGACAATTAAAATATCAAAGTCTCAATTATAACCTTTCAACTCTCCAAAACCAATAATAAATATTATAAAATCCATTAAAAAACAATTTTACAATAAACATTGCTATTTAAACAATTAATAATAAAAACCATTAAGTAGTATAGGTTTCAGTCTATAGTATACATAAATAAGCTATAAAGAAACACGATCAAACAAGAAGCAGTGAAGTCGTTCACAACAATAGTTAAACAGAAATCATAAGGATGATAACACAATTGTGAGCTACCAAGTTAAAAGATATTTATGTAGTAGGGCGCTGTTGTCGTATGTACCCATTAGCACATGCGTGTGTGTACTTTGAATTAAATGTATTAATTATAAAAAGAATAAGAATAAAAGAGAAAGCGTAAAGAACAATTTGAAAGATTAATTATAGTAAACTAATGAATACTAATATAATTATATACATATATACATATATATATATATATATATATATATATATATATATATATATACAGTCTACGATCTGAGTCCCGCCACCTTCTCCTCCATCGACTCATTCGTGCGTTACCCCCACTCGCTGACTAAAAGAATTTGTTTCCACACATTCTGAGTGCCGCCGCTGCTCTATGCGATTTTTTAACTTGTAAAAATGAGTTTATTAGTTTGATTTTTTTTGTGTAAAGTACAATAAATTTTTATTGAAATAAAAAGTAACAAAAATAATACAATATTGCATAATTCTCATTTATATTTGCTGAAAAAAATATAAAAATTAAATTAGATATAATTAATTATTCAATAAAATGTTATTTAATTAAAAATTTACGTGATCTCTTCATAAATAGAAGATATAATGAATCTTATTTTATTTAATTTTCATGATAACAATGAGTATTTAGTTCATCAATAAATAATATATTGTTTAGTTTTAAATTTATGTTACCTATAAATAACAAAATTCAATTTTCATATTTTTTATAGTAAATATAAATGAAAATTATGCAATATAATACTATTTTTTTTACCTTTTATTTCGATAAACATTTATTGTATTCTAAACAAAAAAATTAAACTATAATAAACCCATTTTTACAAGTTAAAAAGTCGCATAGTACAGCGGCAGGACTCAGAATGTTTGGATACAAATTCTTTTACTTAGCTAGTGGGGGTAACGCATGAGCGAGTCGATGAAGGAGAAGGCGGCGGGACTCAGATCGTCGACTGTATATATATATATATATATATATATATATATATATATATATATATATATACACACACACACACACATGTACATATACACACAAAAACATCACATGTCAAAATAAGAAACATTATCAACTCCGATTCTCAATCCTAAAGTCACCATCAATATAATCTTTAAAAACAGTTAACAACTTTTGTGTATCAAACATTCTATTGATATTATTCTTGTGAATGTGTATATTAATCATTTCAGATACCAATCTTTTATAGTAATTGCACTCATTATCAGGGATTTTAACATTATTAATATCAAAATTCATACTATGACCGGTGTTTAAAACATGAGTATAAAGGGCCAATCTTTTACGTTTATGCAATCAATCAGACCTATGCTCCTTAATTCGAGTTTCAAGAGTTCTACCTGTCTGCCCAATGTAACAACCATTACAATCATTGCAGTTTATTTTATATACAACATTATTTTTTAATGATTTTTTTGTGATATCCTTACGGAATTGTGAATTGCATTTAATTTTGTTGTTAAGACTAAAAATTAATTTAAAATTGAATTTTTTACATATGTTTTTAAATGCAAATTCATGGGACCTTGAATAAGGAAATATAATTATATTATTGGACTCTGAATCATATTTATCATTTAAATTGTGGTGACTATGTTTATTTTGGATAATTCTTTTGTCAATATACTTATTTATAAACTCTATTGGGTAATTGTTGCCAATAAGCATCCTTCTAATAATATTGAAATTCTTCACATGAAACCTTGTGTCTGAGAGTTTGAGAACTAAGAAGGATTGTTGTGAGCATCGAATTAAGGAGCATAGGTCTGATTGTTTGCATAAACGTGAAAGATCGGCCCTTTATACTCATGTTTTAAACACCGGTCATAGTATGAATTTTGATATTATTAATGTTGAAATCCTTGATAATGAGTGCAATTACTATAAAAGATTGGTATCTGAAATGATTAATGTACACATTCACAAGAATAATATCAATAGAATGTTTGATACACAAAAGTTGTTAACTGTTTTTAAAGATTATATTGATGGTGACTTTAGGATTGAGAATCGGAGTTGATAATGTTTCTTATTTTGACATTTGATTTTTTTGTGTGTGTATGTACATGTATATATATATATATATATATATATATATATATATATATTTATGTCGTCGTAGGCCGTATTCGGTGGAATACCTATGGACCACGCTAAATTTGTATAGGCATTGCATACGTTCATGCTAATATCTCGACGATATTCTCTCTGTCAATACTCCCTTAGGGAGTATCGACAGCTCTATACTCCCTAAGGGAGTATTAACAGATCGAGATATCGCACAGCATGGCCGTATATGACGCGAGTCACATCGATTCGTAGGTTAGTGAAAACAAAAGAATGTCGTTAGATATGTCAATGCTCATACAAATTCATATAAAATCTTAACCTTACAGAATGTTTTGTTTAAACAAATTTTCAAAGTTAAACAGTTAATAAGTAAAATAAATAAGTAAATAATGACATTATTTACTTTTTTTTAATAAAACATATATCATTAATTTAAAAAAATCATTTTTATAGTTCCTCATACGGCCTACCAACGACATAAACATAGCTACGTAACTTGGGAGTACGAAGGATTCTGAATCCAGGCTTGACTAAAGTGCTTGTCGCTTGAGCAGCAGTCAGTCTCGGGCGCGCTTCGCGCGCCCTCGACCAACTGCTACTCAAGCGACAAACACTTTAGTCTCGCCTGTATTCATCCTTCGTACTCCCAAGTTACGTATATAACTAATGTGTATATAATTATATTAGTATTCATTAGTTTACTATAATTAATCTTTCAAATTGTTCTTTACGCTTTCTCTTTTATTCTTATTCTTTTTATAATTAATACATTTAATTCAAAGTACAGACACGCATGTGCTAATGGGTACATACGACAACAGCGCCCTACTACATAAATATCTTTTAACTTGGTAGCTCACAATTGTGTTATCATCCTTATGATTTCTGTTTAACTATTGTTGTGAACGACTTCACTGCTTCTTGTTTGATCGTGTTTCTTTATAGCTTATTTATGTATACTATAGACTGAAACCTATACTACTTAATGGTTTCTATTATTAATTGTTTAAATAGCAATGTTTATTGTAAAATTGTTTTTTAATGGATTTTATAATATTTATTATTGGTTTTGGAGAGTTGAAAGGTTATAATTGAAGGCCTGGATGCAATAAGGGCATTTACGCTCGGAGCACCGAAAACTGAAGTCACTTGGTAGTAAAAATTTCATTTTCTTCAAATAAATTTCAAAAAATTTGACATTGTAAAACTCATCATGCCGCATCTTTTTTATATTAACAGTTTTTTTATAAAATTTTTATTTTTCAAGAAAAAAATTAAAAACAAGAAAATTTTTTACATTAAATTTCAATACTTTTTTAAACTTAAATCGTTGTAATTCGAGTAAATATTAACCGATTTTGCTGAAATTTGAAATATATTTTCTAAATATCATAGCGAAACTTATGATAATTATAAAAAATGTTGATTCTCAAATTGTTAGTCGCAATTGTTTATTAATTAATACAAATTACAAATTGTGCGTTTATAATGTACTCGAGAAAAAAGTATCGAGGGAACTTTCAAGTACAAGAAACTTGTAGCGAGAAAGTTTTTGGTTTTTGTATAAAGAAGATTTGTGGAAAGTTTCAAATTGAGATTGATAAATAATTAAAAAAGATATAACAACATTTACAAGTAGCGCGCATGCGGTCGAGCGCTGCAGTTTTCTTATAAGTTAGATTCTCAGTGAATATTACGTCAACTGAATGACTCTTGGTAATATTATTTGGGAAAAGCAATAATACAAATATAACAATATGATATTTATTAAAAGTAAATAAACATATAAATAAACAAACAAATAAATAAATAAACAAAAGTCTGTAATGTAATTATTTAATAATTAAATAATTACATTACAGATTTTTGTTTAATACTGATTTTTGGATTGTTTCAAAGGATTTTTTTTTATTTTGTCTATTAAAATCTTTTTTTCTTTCGCATTAGTAATATGAGTTTTCTAAAAACACAAAATGTCATATTTTTAAACAATATAATGTTGGGATTTATATTTATAAAAGTAAACATATATGCGTATGTACGTTCACTTTTAGGAATATTTTGCTACCAGTCTTCTTTTGTATAACGATTAGACTTGTAAAATTGTTCATCACGAGGAATGAAAATTATTTTATACTTATAATGGAATCAAAAAACGGTCGGAAAAGAACGATGTATCATTTCTTGTTCTTTTTTGACCGTTTTTTGATTCCATTATTCCCCATGGTGTACAATTTCACAAGTCTAAACGTTAAACAAAAGAAGACTGGTAGCAAAATATTCCTATATGTTAAGACCACAACACTTGCCTAAATCATATATATATATATATATATATATATATATATATATATATACGAACAAAATTCATAATAATGTTTATATAGAAGAAGAGTGAACGTACACACGCATATATGTTTACTTTTATAATTATAAATCCCAACATTATATTGTTTAAAAATATTACACTTTATGTTTTTAAAAAACTCATATTACTAATGCGAAAGAAAAAAAGATTTTAATAGACAAAATAAAAAAAAAATCCTTCGAAACAATCCAAAAATCAGTATTAAACAAAAATCTGTAATGTAATTATTTAATTATTAAATAATTACATTGCAGACTTTTGTTTATTTATTTATTTGTTTGTTTATTTATATGTTTATTTACTTTTAATAAATATCATATTGTTATATTTGTATTATTGCTTTTCCCAAATAATATTACCAAGAGTCATTCAGTTGACGTAATATTCACTGAGAATCTAACTTATAAGAAAATTGCAGCGCTCGACCGCATGCGCGCTACTTGTAAATGTTGTTATATCTTTTTTAATTATTTATCAATCGATTTGAAACTTTCCACAAATCTTCTTTATACAAAAACCAAGAACTTTCTCGCTACAAGTTTCTTGTACTTGAAAGTTCCCTCGATACTTTTTTCTCGAGTACATTATAAACGCACAATTTGTAATTTGTATTAATTAATAAACAATTGCGACTAACAATTTGAGAATTAACATTTTTTATAATTATCATAAGTTTCGCTATGATATTTAGAAAATATATTTCAAATTTCAGCAAAATCGGTTAATATTTACTCGAATTACAACGATTTAAGTTTAAAAAAGTATTGAAATTTAATGTAAAAAATTTTCTTGTTTTTAATTTTTTTCTTGAAAAATAAAAATTTTATAAAAAAACTTTTAATATAAAAAAGATGCGGCATGATGAGTTTTACAACGTCAAATTTTTTGAAATTTATTTGAAGAAAATGAAATTTTTACTACCAAGTGACTTCAGTTTTCGGTGCTCCGAGCGTAAATGCCCTTATTGCATCCGGGCCTTCAATTGAGACTTTGATATTTTAATTGTCATTGATTTTGTAAATTTTATCAAGTAAAAAAATTATATGTATTTATATGTTATGTTTCAGGAAAAGAATGTTACTCATAGTTATGTAAATTAATTTAAATCAATTTTTTGCACTTGAAAAGGGTCATCAAAAATATGACTGAAACGTTGTATGATTAACCAGCAATAAAAAGTATTATTGACAGTTAATAGTTGTTTGTATCATTATTAAAGGTATAAAAAAATCGTTTTTTCTCATAAAAAATAACCATAACTCTTATAAAATTGATCATAAATAAGCGTTCTATGGCTCATTTTAAAAAAGACTCTGTCAGCTTTTATTTCCATTTTGTTTTTTTATAATTTGACAATTTCCGCAAAAATGGCTAGTATTTGACTAGGGGCAAAAAAAATTAAACATTTTTTAGTTTGTTTTTTACGCGTTAAGCATGGGTTTTTAAATATTTTTTAGCTTAGTTCGGTTCAAATCAAAAGTTTTTAAACCCTTTTTAAAACCTAGTTAGAAATTTTCACTTACAACTATTCTTTACTAAACCACAAAACTTTGAAGTTTTACCGATTTTTATATGGGGTGGGGTAAAAGTGACTGGAGAGTAGTGTATATACAAATGAGTTATAATCTGATATCTCATATAAAATCTCATTTGAGTTCTTATATAAGATCGCATATGAAATATTATTTAATTGTGATACATACGTACAATATATCATTTATGTGTTATAATTCATATGTACAAATGCTTTATCATATGATATATCATATGCGATATCATTTAATCATAATATATACAACATTTGTATGTATGTTATAACATGGAAAATTGGCCATGTTACTTGAACCTTGATTTTATAATACGATAATATATGTAGCAGAAGGAAGACGTTAAATTCGCGCGTGGTTAAGAGAGAGAGACAACGCCAGTCAACCTTAAGCCAACCCCAAGCCACCAGCAATACACGCGAGTACAGCACATTACTATTCGCACCGAGAGTCTACATAGTGGGGTTATGTAAGTCGACTGTTCTTCTCACGGTGGCAACATGTCAAAAAAAAATAGGACGTTTCGTATATTAGGTAAATGGAAAGATTTAAAAAAAATGCCATATCACGGTTATTACTGTATAATCGATTGTAAAAACACGCAGAGTAATATAAAAGAAAAGATCTTATTATTTTCCATATTAAAAAGTAAGTGGGATCAAATAATTCACTAGATTAATGTAATCAAAAGGATAAAGTCGGTTAACCTTACTTTTACTTATACGTAAAGGCCGTTACACTCAAAAAGATACAAGATACAGATACAGTGACAGATACAAAATTATATTGGCTAGTATATCTATATATGTGAAAAAATGCGTTGTCTCTTGTATTTTTTTATATATAGATATACTAGCTAATGTAATTTTGTATCTATCACTGTATCTGTATCTTGTATCTTTTTGAGTGTAACGGCTTTAAGAGTATATGAATCTGATCATATGTTTCATGAAAATGTATTCACTCTCACCAACAAAGGTAGACGCAAGCGTCTATCTTCGTTACTCTAACGATAACATAACCCCATTATCTTATGATTGTTTCAATTCACATTGATTTAAGATTATCAATTGCAGTTACTGCAAATAAAAATCAACAAAAATTCAAATACTTAATTATCTTCTTCACAATTTTACATCAATAATTTATTTTTTTCAGCAAGATATTCAATTTTAATGCAGTCTGTATTCAACTCAATAGAAAACGTTCTACAAAATTTTGGGGACATCACGTGATTAATAATAATAATCATAAACGCTCCCAGCGAATATACCTAACATGCAGAACAGCAAGCTCAGCCTTCGTGTCTAGTCTACACATAGCATGACTCTAGCAGTCAAGTAGACGGAAAAGGCAAGAGCATGAGAGGGGGCGCTGTGCTGATGACTATGTGCGCGGCATTAAATAGTGCGTTCGTTTTTCCTGTCTAATTTTCGTTCAAGCTAAATCCCTGTATAGCTTTCGGGTAACATACCTATATAAATTAATCAAGCGCATCATTGGCTCTCTTTTCGCAGCGTTGCTTTATATTGATACGATTAAGATATTTCATGAAGTCGCGTCCGCATCACGCGACTGGCGCCCTTTTCTCTGTATAGCTAGAATTTGTATTTAAATAAAATCTATAAGTTTTCATCTTTCAGCTTATTTCCTTATTTGTGTTTGTGTATCTGATAGTGTAATTAATAGTCCCATATATCTAACTATACATTTAGCTACACTTGTGCAACCACCTGATCCCCACGGCCGTTACAATGTATTATAATCGAATGATATCTCATATAAGTTTCTATATGATGAAGCATTTTGTGCGTAATTAGGCAGGTTTACAGGTGCAATATCGAAATAACTACAACACAACACTTCTCTTACAAATATTACTCAATTTATTATCACAAATTAACTCAACTAATTATAAATTACAAACAAAAGAGAAACTGAGAAATTTTCAGTATAAGGTTTGTAGTGTGGACTGTATAAATGTTTACTTGATGTGTGTGTCGCGAGCATTGAGATGCTTGTGTGGCTTCAAACGCTAGGCAACGACTGGCTGTACAAAATTTAAAAAACGCGACAAAGCAAAATGTGACGAGAGGGTGCGCTTGTGTATTAGATGTATGTGTTGAAAATGTGTGTGGTCTAGAGAATTCTTCTTAATCTTGAACATACCGCCCGCCTTCGCCAATATTTGGCGAATGATCTTCACCCTGTTCTGGAAGGGGACTTAGCTTTGAAATTGGTCGTACAAGTGTAGAATTAGCAGTCTTAATTTTGACCACACGAGGCAATCCATCCGGTCCAGGAGTGACTTCCAACACTCATCCAAGGGGCCACTTGCATGGTGGAAAATTTTCATTGCGCACAAGGCACAGGTCATCAACCTTAATTAGTGGAATCTTAAAACGCCATTTTGGACGATGTTGAAAACTGTGTAGATATTCATATGACCATCTGGTCCAAAAATGCTCGTACATTCTTTGAATGAGCTGCCATCTACTCAATCGAGAATCAGGTATTTTTAATACTGAAGGTTCAGGTAGTGCAATTGGAGGAGAAGCGATCAAAAAATGTCTCGGAGTGAATGCTGTCAGGTCAGAAGGGTCATCTGAAAGAGGTGTGAGTGGACGTGAATTTAAGCATGCCTCAATTTGAGCTAGTAAAGTTATTATCTCTTCAAAAGTGATAAGAGCTTCACCAATAACTCTCTTTGAATAAAACTTTACGCTCTTGACTGCAGCTTCCCCAATTCCGCCAAAATGAGGCGCTGCTGGTGGATTGAAGCACCACTCAGTACCATCTTATGCCAAAAGTAGAGCAAGTTGGTCACTTTGCGAGGTTACTTGTGAGAATAAGGTTCGTAACTCCTTATCAGCTCCAACGAAATTAGTACCACAATCACTGGCAAGGGAGGCACAACGTCTACGTCTTGCAATGAAACACCGAAATGCATTAAGAAAATTTTCTGTTGAGTATCCAGAGACAGCTTCAAGATGAACAGTGCAAGTGGAGAGACACACGAAGACAGCAATGTAACCCTTATATGATTTCGTACCTCTTCCTTTAGATAGTCGTAAGGAAAGATGTCCTGCATAGTCTACTCCAGTATGAAGAAATAGTCTGAATTGTTGCACTCGTTTGAATGGTAAATCTCCCATGAGTTGAGTTGATGGTGATGTCTTAAACTTCCAAAATTTTAAACATTTGAAAATGTACGTTTTTACTAATTGTCGGCCATGAACAATCCAGAATCTTTGTCGCAAAAAATTCAGCACTAATTTCGTCCCACCATGCAAGGTTTTCCTTTATGAGAAGATGGGTCAAGTATGAATTTCGAGGTAATATCATTGGATGTTTTTCATCTAGATGTAACAGTGAGTGTCTCAGCCGTCCTCTAACGCGAAGAATATGCTGTGGATCTAAAAATGGATTAAAACTAGTGAGTATACTTTTAGCAGGAATTGATTGTTTGGTTTTTAAGGCCTGAATTTCCGATAAAAAATGTAATGGTGGTACGCTCTTAATCCAATGAATAAGAGCTGCATCTAATTGTGTAGAAGTTAATGGTGGCACATTCAAGGTTTTAACTTTCGAATTTTTCCTCTTCAATATTAATTGAAAAAATGTAAACACCAAGCAGTTGTTTTAAGAAGCTTGTTGAGAGCACTATATCTCAAAAGTAACTCTGGTTCAGTTGGTATTACTTGATTACAAGTATGAGCTGCAAGACAAGTTGTTTTTAGTTTCTCTGGACATTCAACATCCTGATTCACTTTACTAGTTATCCAGGGCTCTGAAGATGTTGTCAGAACGGACCATGCAACCATAGCAACGAAGATGTAAGTTTAGTTGGTGTAGCACCTCTTGAAACAAGGTCTGCAGGATTTTCCTTTTCTGAAATGTGATGCCAGATGGCTTGAGGCATTGTAGTTTGTATTTCTGAGACTTGGTAGGCAACATAGGTTTTCCAAGCTGTTGGGCTTTCTCGCACTCATGCGAGAGTTATTGTCGAATCCGACCATAGATGACAATTCACAGTCTGCATAGAAAGCACTTCTTGAACACGTTGTGTAAGCCGAGCAAGGATAAGAGCACCACAAAGTTCCAGACGAGGTAATGCAACTTGTTTAAGAGGTGCCACTTTAGTTTTCGAAGTGATTAATATAGATTTTACTTCATCCGTTGTACTTATAGTACGTAGATAGAGGTATGCAGCATATGCACGTTCTGATGCATCGGAAAATCCATGCAATTTTATATGGCTAATGTAAGAAAAGTATCCAATGCAGCGTGGTATTGAGATGTTGGGTAAATCAATTAGTTGATTTACAAGGGTTATCCACCTCTCTTGGAGATGAGAAGGCAGTAAATCATCCCATTGCAAACCAGAATGCTATAGAGACTGCATAAAAATTTTAAAACTTACAGTAACCGGTGCTATCCTTCTCAGTAGATCGTACGGTTGAGCAATGAACGATAATGCACTGCGTTTTGTTATTATATTTAATTTAATGAAGTCTCTATCAAGCCTTAAAGAGAATCCATTTGAGGATGGCTGAAAAAAACCCCTAAAATGCGAAAAGAACTATTCTTATCTTGATTTTTCCAAAGCTTTGAATCCGCTGGTGTTTGTTCTGGAAGAGGTACGGTACTGAGTATGTCTGGATGGTTAGAGGTCCATTTACTTAATGGAAAACCGCATGCTATGAGAAACTAAGTCAGTTCCCTTTTCAGTTCTAATGCTTCATCTAATGAATCAGCACCAACAAGTATGTCATCGACATAACAATTCCCTCGCACAATGGACGCAGCTCGTAGGAACCTCTCTTCCTCGTCGAAGGCAAGTTGCAACAGAGTTCGTATCATTTGATAAGGAGAGCTTGCCAGTCCATAGGTAACTGTTGTGAGCTGAAATGCTTGTATCGGCTGTTACTCTGAAGAGCGCCATAGAATCAGCTGCAAGGGTTGATCTTGAGCAGCAATTTGAATTCGTCTGAACATCTGTTTAATGTCAGCAGTAAAAACAACTTGATGCTTACGCCAAGCAATTGAAATGTCAAAGATGTCAGATTGTAATTTGGGACCAGGTTGAAGGCAATCATTGATTGAGCGGCCAACTGGAAGTTTGACTGAGCCATTAAATACAACCCGCAACTTCGGAACGTTACCATGCATCTTGAAAACTCCATGATGAGGCAGAAAAAATGATTGAGATGAAGAGCAGTTAAAGGATGTTGGTTTCATGTGTCCTGAGATTTGATAATCTTCCATAAACTGAACGTATTGAGCTCTTAACTGAGGATCCTGCCTAAATTTTCTCTCAGTTCGTTGGAGCATGTTCATGGCAGACGGAAATGAATTGCCAAGTTAATTCACATTAGATTTGAGCGGCAAACGTAGTACATATCTGCCGTGTTGATCTCTTTTATGAGTGAAAAGAAAATGGTTTTCGATTCAGATTCATCAGCTGTTAAATTTATCTAAGATGAAGAGACTTCTTCTTGTATCAATTCAATTGCAGCCGGCTGATCTGACACAATTACGGGTTGAGCGCATCAAGTGTATCCAAAAATTTGCCTTTTTCGATTAAGAAAACTTCCTCCATTTGTTGATAATAACCACCTGTAAAATAAGGCATTTCTTCATGTTTCTTTTCCCTTAAAGTTAAAATCTCATTTTGACGATTTGTTATTTTTTCCCATTTGGTTTCCAAGTTTTGAAGATAAGCTTTAGTAGTACCACTAGACTTTTGACCAGCTTTCTTTTTTAAATTAATAAATATACGATCAAGTGGTTCGCATTCCTTTACTTGAAGAGCAATCAATTCATCTACAGTGACCAGCATATTGAAATAATGTAAGATGAACCAGGAAAGCTGTGGTAAATCAGACGGCCAGCAGGCCTATGAAATAAATTTTATGAAGTCGCGAGAAGGCCAGTAAGCACGCTATCTCTTTCTAAGAACCGAAATCGGGCGAAGATTGCCGATCGGCGAAGTGAAACGAAAGAGCAAGCGTGTGAGGTGAGCTATCTCTCTCTGAACCGAGAACGTGTATGTTCTGCTGACCGGTGAATTTGAAGGGAAGGAGAGAGATAGAGCAAAAATAAGTGCCTAAGCGCTTATGATTACTGAAAGTCACACGTACGCGACACACACATTGAAAAGAATGTTTTGATTTGAAAACTGAGTAAACTTTAGATTCGAAATTTAGATGAGTTTATTCATGCATGAAATAATTATTTAATTATGAAAATTTTAAATTTGTAATAGAGACGTGACAAATGTAGAAAAAAATTGATGAAATACCTTAATGAAATCTCAAAATTTTTGTGAATAAGATGAAGTAGGTGAAAAGGTTGCAGCAAGGAGAATGCATGCAACAAAGAGATAGATATTGCACCGCCGATCGAACCTTTACTAAAATGAACTTGCCAATGATTCACCTTGATAAAAATCTTATATATCCGGCTCGAAGAAACAAAAAATGTGCGCAATAAGGCAGGTTTACAGGTGCAATATCGAAATAACTACAACACAACACTTCACTTATAAATATTACTCAATTTATTATTACAAATTAACTCAACTAATTATAAATTACAAATAAAAGAGAAACTGAGAAATTTTTAGTATAAGGTTTGTAGTGTGGACTGTATAAATGTTTACTTAGTGTGTGTGTCGTGAGCATTGAGATGCTTGTGTGGCTTCGAACACTAGGCAACGACTGGCTGTACAAAATTTGAAAAACGCGACAAAGCAAAATGTGACGAGAGGGTGTGCTTGCGTATTAGATGTAAGTGTTGAAAATGTGTGTGGTCTAGAGAATTCTTCTTAATCTTGAACACATTTGTATGCATGTATTATGAACAAATAATATCATATAAATGATAAATTGTACATATGTATTATAATTGAATAATATCTTATGTGTGATCTCATATGAGATATTATATGATAACTCATCGGTATATATGTATTATAATTAAATGATATCTCATATGATATATTATATGAGTTCTCATATGATAAAGCATTTGTATGTATGTTTTATGATTAAATGATATCACATAAATTATATATTGTACATATGTATTATGATTGAATAATATTTCATATGCAATCTCATATGAGATATAACATGATAACTTATTCGTATATATGCATTACAATCCAATGGTATATCCTATGAGATCTTATATGAGAACACATATGATATTGCATATGAGATATCATATGATAACTTATTTGCATATATGTATTGTAAATATATGACATCTGATATGATATCTCATATGAATCCTCATATAAGATCTCATATGAAATATCATATGATAACTCATTTGCATATATGTATTATAAATAATGAACATTTCATATGATATCTCATATGAGTCCTCATATGAGATCTCATACAACTCATTTTTATATTTGTATTATAGTTCAATGATATCTCGTATGATTATTCATACGAGTTTTTGGTACGTAATCGCACAGCAGTACTGCATATGGGATGTCATGATAGATCTCATATGAGACTCGTATGAGATCCCTGTTGAAAATAATGACGTCTTTCCAGTACGTCTTTGAAAGATGTCTTTGAAGACCTTTTAGATTGGAACAAAATAAGACGTCATTTTTTTAATGTTCCAGAAATATAGTAACCAGATTACGTCTTTTTTATAAGTAAAATAATTTCAAAGACGTATTTTTTCAATAAACACTCATAGTAAAAGACGTAAATTTTCAAAAAAAAATTCTTTTTTTAAAATGAATGACGTCTTCCCTGTTAAAAATAATGACGTCTTTCTAAGACGTCTTTGATCGTGTCTTAGATTGGAATCAAAAAAGACGTCATTTTGCTTTCTCATAGAGAAAGCATTGTATCGATAAAAATAGTACATTGTGCAACAAGGGAGCAAAATAGGTGTTTGCCGACGAGTGCGTGTTTGTCGCTCGAGCGTAGCGAGAGCGACAAATCGCACGAGTCGACAAACACCTATATGCTCCCGCGTTGCGCATACTATTTTCTCACGCGAAGAGCATCAAAAATATTATTTTTCTAACAAGCGCGCAAAATTCTAAGAATGACAAACTTGCATCTGTGATAGCATGTACAATCTTGTTCGAAGGCTATCAAGATCGTAAGAGGTAGTCGAGGTCGGGGCGCAGGACAGGGTCCAGGGACGGAGCCCCGGTGGGGGTGCAGGGGGCGAAGCCCCTGCCGGGGGGGCTCGGGGGGGCAGCGCCCCCCCGCCTCCAAAAAAATAAATAATATTACTAATATAAAAATAAAATTAATAAAACCATTAACGGCAGGCTAGAGTAGAACCTGATATTGACCGAGTAACAATTGAGTTGTTTGTTATTTACTCAAGTATTAAACGGTGAATCTGCAAATTAAAAGCTGAGCGCAATAGATATTATTATTACAAATATTTATGCACAAGAAGAAAAAAATCTATCGCTTTGTTTTTGAGAAAAGTAAGTAACGCCAAAGTGAAAGTTTATGTTTATAATATTTTCGCGTTACTTACTTTTCTCAAAAACAAAGCGATAGATTTTTTTCTTCTTGTGCATAAATATTTGTAATAATAATATCTATTGCGCTCAGCTTTTAATTTGCAGATTCACCGTTTAATACTTGAGTAAATAACAAAAATCTCAGTTAGACAAGTTTTCAATACTATATATATATTTTTCTTATAATACATTAAAAATTAAATTAAATTTTGATTTATTCAAATTTAACATTTTTCCGGAAATCGTCCATCGCTAACTTGTAATTCCAAGAATTTACGATTCGGCGTTGAATACTTGGCTGATATTATAAGGATATGAAAATGTCTTCGATGCAACGTGCAAGATTAAAAATTACATAAATAATACTCGAAAAAATCAATGCTAAATAGACTGAAAGTTGCTACTGATATATGTGAACTTTTTCGAGGAATTTGTTCACCCCTGACTTGTAATTCGGGGAATTTACAATTCGCAGAATTGACCATTCTAAGTGAAGCACTTAACTGATGTATAAAAAGCATCGAGTTACACACACTGACTGATGTATAAAAATATCGGGTTACATTATCGAGCCTGTTAAAAGTTCGAATTCATTTTGCTCCCTAGGGAGGCAAAGAGGTATTTTGCTCCCTCACAACAGCTGGTCAAAATAGTATTTTGCGCTCTGAGTGCGAGAAAAATTTTTTCCTATTTTTTCATTAATTTGTACATATTTAGACTCAGGGAGTCGAAAAAAGTGGTTTCCAGAAAATGTCTGTATGTATGTGTGTGTGTGTGTATGATTTCAATACGCCAAAAATATCTCGAAAACTACTCGATGGATTTGCTTCAAATTTTTCATGCAATTTATTTTTTTGTCTAACTGGAGGGGGAACTATTGAAAATTGATCTTCTTAGCTCAGTTTTTTTTTAAAGCCATTTTAATAATTTTAAAAAAATTTTGATTTTTAATTTTTTTGGTATTTTACATAAACTACTCAAAGAATTTTCTTGAAAATTTGTATGGACATTATTTGTAACTGCCAAAAGAAGAAAAACTTTTACTAGCTGATTTTCTTAGTGCACTTTTAATTTTAGAGCAATTTGAAAATTAAAAAAAAAAAATTTTTCTTCATTTTTCTTTTATTTTACGAAAATCATTCGATTGATTTGCTCCAAAACTTTTATGCAAGTTATTCGCTATTGTCTAAAGGAAATAAGCTTTGGAAAACTTATCTTCTTAGTGCAGTTTTCATTTAAGAAAATTTCGAAAATTTTGAAAAAATGTTTATTTTTTTTTGTTTTTATATTACACAAAAACCATTTGTTAGATATGCTCTAAAATCATCATACAAATTATTCGTTATTGCCTTAATAAAACAAGCTTTGGAAAACTTATTTTCTTAGCGCAGTTTTAATTTAAGAGAACTTTGAAAATTTTTTTAAAAAATTTTTCATTTATCAGGTCTTACGTAAACTACTCTAAGAATTTGTTTAAAAATTTGTATAGTAATTATTTGCTACTGTTAAAATAATAAAAACATTTGAAAACTGATTTTCTTGGTATACTATTAATTTTAAAGCATTTTGAAAATTTTTTAAAAAGTTATTTTTTATTATTTTTCTATTTTACGAAAACCATTCGATTGATTTGCTCCAAAACTTTTATGCAAGTTATTCGCTATTGTCTAAAGGAAATAAGCTTTGGAAAACTTATCTTCTTAGCGCAGTTTTTATTTAAGAAAATTTTGAAAGTTTTGAAAAAATGTTTATTTTTCATTTTTTTTATATTACACTAAAACCATTCGATAGATTTGCTATAAAATTATTATGAAAATTATTCGTTATTGCCTTAAGAGCAGGCCGGATTCGCTGTCCTTGTCTAATTGGCATTTTTGTTATTTACTCAAGTATTAATCGGTGTATCTGCAAATTGAAGGTTAAGCGCAATAGATATTATTATTACAAATATTTATGCACAAGAAAAAAAAAATCTATCGCTTTGTTTTTGAGAAAAGTAAGGAACGCGAAAATATTATAAACATAATCTTTTACTTCGGCGTTCCTTACTTTTCTCAAAGATAAATCGGTAGATTTTTTTTTTCTTGTGCATAGATATTCATAATAATAATATCTATTGCGATCAACCTTTATTTTAAAGATACACCGATTAATACTTGAGTAAATAACAAACAACTCAATTGTTACTCAGTCGGTATCAGGTTCTACTCCGGCCTGCTGTTAATGAAAAAAGCTTTGAAAAACTTATTCTCCTAGCGCAGTTAAAAATTTTAGAGCATTTTGAAAATTTTGAAAAAAATTTATTTTAAATTTTTCATTTTTTTTAGATCTTATGTAAACTACTCTAAGAATTTGCTTAAAAATGTGTATATAAATTATTTGATACTGTTAAAATAATAAAAACATTTAAAAACTGATTTTTCTGGCATACTATTAATTTTATTATTTTTCTATTTCACGGAAACCATTCGATAGATTTGCTTCAAAATTTTTATGCAAGTTATTCACTATTGTCCAAAGAAAATATGATTTGGAAAACTAATTTTCTCAGTGCAGTTTTAATTAAGGAGAATTTTGAAAATTTTCATACAAATTTTCATTTTTCATTTATCTTCTTTCTTAGCGTGGTTACGATTAGAAATTTCGTTGTCATCTTTCTTTTAAAGTACAAATTTATAAATAAATATTAATTTTAGATAATTTTTTTATATTAAAATCACATTTAGATAAATATAAAAAAATTAATGAAACTCAAAGAGCTCTATGAGAAAGCATTTCGCCAAAGCACTTGGCAGCGTTTTTCCAATGTTTAGAAAAGTTATTCAACAAATGACGTCTTCTTATCATTACAAAGACGTATTTCTTTTAATAAAAATGACGTCTTTTCTTACGAATTTTCATTGAAAAAATACGTCTTTGAAAATGTAAAAAAACGTTATTTGTTAAATAGCTTTTCTAAACATTTGAAAAATGACGTCTTATCTGTTCCAATTTAAGACACAATCAAAGACGTCTTCAAAAACGTCATTTTCTCCAAATTTAGAAAAAAAAACGTCATTTTTCATGAATTATATCATTGAAAAATGACTTTACATGATAATCATTATCCACTTGAAGGAAAAAACAAAAAAGAGGTTAACCTCGTAGTTTCAACTCTTCGAAAAACGAAGAGCATTTGCGATTGAACTGAGAGCGTTCTGGCCTTATATATCTGCGTCTTTAAATTGTATA
Source organism: Anastatus disparis (assembly GCA_017163975.1). NCBI lineage: Eukaryota > Metazoa > Arthropoda > Insecta > Hymenoptera > Eupelmidae > Anastatus > Anastatus disparis. Next base: position 749,556 of record JAFFSR010000113.1, read on the forward strand.
AGGGATCGCAAAACTTGAAAATCGCCACCTAGTGACTTACAGTCGAATTGATGGTTGATTGCGTCAATTTAATTTTAACTCACCAGGTACCGATTTTCAAGTTTTGCGATCCCTTATACAAATTTCAAAGAAACAGATATATAAGGCCAGAACGCTCTCAGTTTAATCGCAAATGCTCTTCGTTTTTCGAAGAGTTGAAACTACGAGGTTTACCTCGTTTTTGTTTTTTTCTTTAAATGGAAAATGATTATCATGTAAAGTCATCTTTCAATGACATAATTTATGAAAAATGACGTTTTTTTTCTTTAATTCGGAAAAAATGACGTCTTTGAAAGACGTCTTTGGTTGTGTCTGAAATTGGAACAAAAAAGACGTCATTTTTCCAATGTTTAGAAAAGCTATTGAACAAATAACGTCTTTTTACATTTTCAAAGGCGTATTTTTCAAAGACGTCTTTCAAAGATGTCTTTTGAAGACGTCTTAGAAGGACTTCATTATTTTCAACAGAAAAGACGTCATTCGTTTTAAAAAAATAATTTTTTTTCAATATTTACGTCTTTTACTATGAGTATTTATTGTAAAAATATGTCTTCGAAATTATTTTACTTATAAAAAAGACGTAATTTGGTTACTATAATTCCGGAACATTAAAAAAATGACGTCTTCTTTTGTTCCAATCTAAGACACGACCAAAGACGTCTTCAAAGACGTCTTCATAGACGTCTTCAAAAACATATTTCAAAGACGTACTGGAAAGACGTCATTATTTTTATTAGGGATGCCATATGAGACCCTAAATACAATCCCATATGTGTTTGCTTATGAACTTTTTCAGTAGGGTATCTCTGTCTCTTTTAACACTCGTATTTACTTTTTAATAAAGCCTTCCCTATTGTAAATAATGACGTATTTTTATGACGTCATTAAATAACGTCGTGGTATGACGTCTTTTGGCGTCTCAAGAATCGTGACGAAAAATGACGTCATTTTTGCAATACAAATAACGTCATTTCATTACTATTAATAGTAATGAAATGACTATCAATAGTATGACCCTGTTGAAAATAATGACGTTTTTCCAGTACGTCTTTGAAGACGTCTTTAGTCGTGTCTTAGATTGGAACAAAATAAGACGACTTCGAAAAACATTTTTGAAAGACGTTTTTGAAGAAGTCTTTGGTCGTGTCTTAGATTTGAACAAAAAAAGACGTCATTTTTGCAATGCTCAGAAAAGTTATTTAACAAATAACGTCTTTTTATGTTTTCAAAGACGTATTATTTTACAAAAATGACGTCTTTTCTTACGTATTTTCATTAAAAAAATACGTCTTCAAAATCAAAAAAAGATGTCATTTGTTAAATAGCTTTTCTAAGCATTGGAAAAATGACCTCTTTTTTGTTCCAATCTAAGACACGACCAAAGATGTCTTTAAAGAAGTCTTAGAAAGACGTCATTATTTTCAACAGGGTTTTTTAAACATTTGAAAAATGACGTTTTTTTATTTCACTCTAAGACACGACCAAAGACGTGTTCAAAGAAGTCTTTCATAGACGTCTTTCGAAGACGTCATTTTCTCCAAATTTAGGAAAAAAACATTTTTCATGAATTATGTCATTAAAAAATGACTTTACATGATAATCATTATCCATTTGAAGGAAAAAACAGAAACGAGGTAAACCTCGTAGTTCCAACTCTTCGAAAAACGAAGAGCATTTGCGATTGAACTGAGAGCGTTCTGGCCTTATATATCTGCGTTTTTGAAATTTGTATAAGGGATCGCAAAACTTGAAAATCGCCACCTAGTGACTTACAGTCGAATTGATGGTTGATTGCGTCAATTTAATTTTAACTCACCAGGTAACGATTTTCAAGTTTTGCGATCCCTTATACAAATTTCAAAGAAGCAGATATATAAGGCCAGAACGCTCTCAGTTTAATTGCGAATGCTCTTCGTTTTTGGAAAAGTTGATACAACGAGATTTACTTGTTACATCCGCATAATCCCGGATGTAAAAATTAAAAATTTTATTATTTATTTTAATTCTTTTTCTTTTTGAACCTTTTGTTATATGTGCGTACATATATAAAAATATATATACACATATACATTATGCATGCATATAAACATGCGATATTTGCAATTCATTCTCCCGGTAACATATATTGTTTTAAACATGTATTAGAAAAAATTAAATAAAATGAATTTTATATTGAATAGTTAATATTAAGGAATAATTTTAGGTCTCTTTATATTCGTAAAACCAAGTCAGTTACCGAGACGCGAATGCTATTCAGCATTTTTAGGCGCGATAAGAAGATATCCTCTGTCAGAAAATCTGAGACTTTGAAGAGTTTCTCACAGCCGAACTGGCCAATGGGACTCTTTCAAAGTTTTAACAAGTTATATTTTTCGTCTCTTTACTTCTCCGAAATTCGCATCTACCTTGCAGCAAAAAAGATTTATTCTCAATTGGTCCGCAGCTAGACCTCGCAAGGGTAACACCTTTTTTTTTCTTGCACATGAACCAAGCATAAAATTGTAACATTAAAACACTTGCAACTCGCATTTTATTTCCTCTAAAATTCTATTACAAGGGAAATAACTTAACTCAATTGCGCGCTTAATGTAACAAGTCGTTCCAATATAAATCATAATTTTATACAACTTTCTACAAAAAGAGGTGTGTTAACAATAAAAATAAAATTTATTTTATTTTTTTTTCATCGAACGAATAATAAATAAAGTGCTACCGAGGTTTCTTCAATTTATCACTGTAAACTCGCGCGACTCACTTGTTAAGATTTTTGTACAACGTTTATAATAAATTTAAATAAGTATCATTATTTACAAATAAATACAAAAAAACAAAATTTTTAATTCTATGAACATGAATATCATTGATCCAGACCTAACCTATACACTAAATTGGTATGAGTATAAGTTCGTAAATTGCATTTTTCCTTTAAAATATCACCAATATAACATATTGAATCCATTGTAATTTATAGTTAGAAATTTATGTAAAGATGTCTAAAGCACAAACATTTCATCAAAATATAATACATACATCTAAATATATTATTCTGAAAGGTTGTAGTACGATATACAACTGTAAAGTTAGCAATCACATTATATGGCTACGATACTACGTTTGTGAACTGTTAACCAATACTTTAATAAATACTACCTATAAATAAAAACGTGATCAGCTCGTTCAAATTATGTAAATAAAAAAATTGCGCGTTCCTAATATTTCCTATTAATCATAAAAAACAAAATTTTAGAAGATTCATATCTTGAGTTGAAATTCATAGATGTCTATAACTTTAGGGTGAAATCAGATGGAGCGGAAAATAGACTACGGAACGTCACAGAACGTCAATTCCGTATCCTTGTATTCCGTCAAATTTTTTCCCTATATTCACATAAAGCGGAGAAGCAGTTCTGTAACGTTAATTAGCAATATTATAATTAAAAAATTATATTGTTAATTAAAATATTTAGTTATAAAAACAAAATATATTTTCTCTATATAAGAAAAGAATCTAATTATAATGATATTGAGTAATTATTTCCAACTTTTTAAACATTTTTCTTGTTAATTTAAAATTTACGGACACATTTGTAGGCTATTTTGAACAGTTTCTCAGTTAAATTCCGCTCTATATTTATATAAAAATCTATATTTCGCTTTTTAGGTCATTTAAACGCTAAAATTTTGTTATGCTGTTTTTTTAGAACACCCTATTTTGAAAACAGTAGAATCACTTTTTACAAGTACATTTGTATGCCTTAAGGTTGTGAGCGCCTAGTTGTATTGTAGGCTTCTAATTGCTAAATTAAATAAATATAATACACTAACATACGATAAATAGCGTAATTAGATAATAATCTATTGATACAGTTTACTAATTAAGGATTAAATTTAGTATAATCTAAAAGAACCTATAAAATAAAAGCATAAGCGCGAAAAGTTCATACGCTCCTGAAAAACATACACAATCAAAGACATACATACATATACATCACACATTGAGAGCGCGCTTAAGAGTCTGCTGTATCTCTGTCCTTTTCTAATTAAAAAATTGACTTTTTTCCCAAAATTAGCAACAAGAGGCAAAAATTAAGAGATGGTTTCGATGTGTTTAATAAAATGTAATATTTTCTTTGATTAGTATAAATTAATTTTATTGCTTCGTTTTTAAGAAAAGTTGGAATAACTTAAAAAATTAGAAATTAGTGTTAAATAATGGGATTTTCAAGTTATTCCAACTTTTCTTGAAAATAAAGCGGTAGAATTAAATTATTCTTATCACAGAAAATATTGCTTTCTATTACACGAATCGAAACCATCTCTTTATTTTTGCCTGAAGCTATTAGTTTTTATAAAAATGAATTTTAAATAGATTCGGTAAAACAGGTAACTGTGTCGGTATACAGCTGACTCTTAAGCATCATATTGGCTAAGCGCAAGAGAAAAGCAGGATCACGCACGCGAACGCCGGCGGTGCCAATCTATCAGCGAAGAGGGGACTGGAGTCCAGCGCCTATAATAGCGGGCCAGCAGAGAGAAAAGCTCTCTTCTGCCTCGCCTCAGCTCAACTCAACGCGCTTCTGCTATTCACGCCGAGCACAGAAGAATCACCTACATGATTCTTCTATGCTCGTCTTCTTATTAACTTTACATTGTATAATTGATTTAATATAATTTCAATAAAGAGTTGCGGCGAGCAACACAATACCTGATCCCATCCTAAAAGATAAAGCCCCGCATACTGAGGCACTTGGTCTTCAGTATTAACGGGCATTACCTATAACAGAAATAATCCTTTATTAACACTGGAAATAATTACACACATTATACACTGACACACTCGAGCCCGCACCAGACGGCATAGCGACTTGTCTGGTTAACGGTTTTATAATTACAAGGCCGAAACACGGCAAGAATAAGACTCAGAAGAGTCGATTTAAGTGCGGTTTACTAGCCATAAGCTAGTAGGACGTCACACTGGCGCCTGAACAAAAGATAGTTTTTTAGCATTAATAGCGCATAATATTTTAAAATCACAATATTTGTAAAATTAAACAAAATTTTTGTAAAATAATAAATTAAGAAAAAATCAAAAATAAAGTTAAAAAATAATACTATTTGTAAAATTTAACAAAATATTTGTAAAGAATATAAAAAAAAGCAGAACACAAAATATTATATTTAATTTTGTAAATCAAAGAATTTAGCTAAATGAATAATAAAATTACGACAGCAGAATTTATTGAAAATTCTGTCAAAAAAAAACGAGAATGTTAACACACAAAAACAACAAAACAAAGTAACAACATTTTTAAGACAAACACACCAAACACATAGTTTAAAACGCGAAATAAGAAAATTAGAAATCGAAATACAGAACATTCACAAAGAATTAGACTATCTAACAAATGATAGTAAAATCAACAACGAAAATTTAGGTAGAATTTTCGAACACTTAAATAAACAACTACCCAAAGCTTTGAAACAAATAAAAATAAATAAACAGCTTATTAACATTAGACTTTCGTCCGTCGACCTTTTTGTCAAGTCATTAATATCAAGCTGAAACTTTCTAGATCGCTTCATTTCAATGAGTCGGACAAACTTTTTATCTGGCAAAAATCTCGGTAGTGGGGACTAAATCTGCTACAAGCCTTCAAACATGTCGATAATTCCGGGTGCCAAAAATTTACTAATACCAAGTCGATTCTTATTGAAATTTAAAGATTAGTTAATGAGGAAGTCGAAAAGTAGATTGTCTGACAAAATTAATGCGGACTATCCGCCAGTCCGACTATACTGAAAATGTTGGAAATCCCTACTGGTATTAATCACTTTTTTGAGTAGGGATTTCCAACATTTTCAGTATGTCGGACTGGCGGATAGTCCCCATTAATTTTGTCGGACAAGCTACTTTCGACTTTCTCATTAACTAATCTTTAAATTTGAATAAGAATCGACTTGGTATTAGTAAATTTTTGGCAACCGGAATTATCGACATGTTTGAAGGCCTGTAGCAGATTTAGTCCCCACTACCGAGATTTTTGCCAGATAAAAAGTTTGTCCGACTCATTGAAATGAAGCGATCTAGAAAGTTTTAGCTTGATATTAATGACTTGACAAAAAGGTCGACGGACGGAGGTCTACATATTAACAAACGAAAATGAAAAATCAGTTAAGAATGAAATAAACAGAACAATAAAAGATAATAGTATTAACAACAACAATAATTCACAATAGTTAAAGATTTAACAGAAAATAACCAAACACATTCGTAACAATAAAACCACAAAACAATAAAAATAAATGAAAAATGAAATACACAAAACAATGTAAAAAACTCAAGTAAAATAATTCAAAATTAAATGATAAATAGTTTAACAAAACAAAATATTAATAATGTAAAGCAAAAATAACGTTACATGCAGATCATAATATAAAATTTATTTTATTTTTTTTTCATCGAACGAATAATAAATAAAGTGCTACCGAGGTTTCTTCAATTTATCACTGTAAACTCGCGCGACTCACTTGTTAAGATTTTTGTACAACGTTTATAATAAATTTAAATAAGTATCATTATTTACAAATAAATACAAAAAAACAAAATTTTTAATTCTATGAACATGAATATCATTGATCCAGACCTAACCTATACACTAAATTGGTATGAGTATAAGTTCGTAAATTGCATTTTTCCTTTAAAATATCACCAATATAACATATTGAATCCATTGTAATTTATAGTTAGAAATTTATGTAAAGATGTCTAAAGCACAAACATTTCATCAAAATATAATACATACATCTAAATATATTATTCTGAAATGTTGTAGTACGATATACAACTGTAAAGTTAGCAATCACATTATATGGCGACGATACTACGTTTGTGAACTGTTAACCAATACTTTAATAAATACTACCTATAAATAAAAACGTGATCAGCTCGTTCAAATTATGTAAATAAAAAAATTGCGCGTTCCTAATATTTCCTATTAATCATAAAAAACAAAATTTTAGAAGATTCATATCTTGAGTTGAAATTCATAGATGTCTATAACTTTAGGGTGAAATCAGATGGAGCGGAAAATAGACTACGGAACGTCACAGAACGTCAATTCCGTATCCTTGTATTCCGTCAAATTTTTTCCCTATATTCACATAAAGCGGAGAAGCAGTTCTGTAACGTTAATTAGCAATATTATAATTAAAAAATTATATTGTTAATTAAAATATTTAGTTATAAAAACAAAATATATTTTCTCTATATAAGAAAAGAATCTAATTATAATGATATTGAGTAATTATTTCCAACTTTTTAAACATTTTTCTTGTTAATTTAAAATTTACGGACACATTTGTAGGCTATTTTGAACAGTTTCTCAGTTAAATTCCGCTCTATATTTATATAAAAATCTATATTTCGCTTTTTAGGTCATTTAAACGCTAAAATTTTGTTATGCTGTTTTTTTAGAACACCCTATTTTGAAAACAGTAGAATCACTTTTTACAAGTACATTTGTATGCCTTAAGGTTGTGAGCGCCTAGTTGTATTGTAGGCTTCTAATTGCTGAATTAAATAAATATAATACACTAACATACGATAAATAGCGTAATTAGATAATAATCTATTGATACAGTTTACTAATTAAGGATTAAATTTAGTATAATCTAAAAGAACCTATAAAATAAAAGCATAAGCGCGAAAAGTTCATACGCTCCTGAAAAACATACACAATCAAAGACATACATACATATACATCACACATTGAGAGCGCGCTTAAGAGTCTGCTGTATCTCTGTCCTTTTCTAATTAAAAAATTGACTTTTTCCCAAAATTAGCAACAAGAGGCAAAAATTAAGAGATGGTTTCGATGTGTTTAATAAAATGTAATATTTTCTTTGATTAGTATAAATTAATTTTATTGCTTCGTTTTTAAGAAAAGTTGGAATAACTTAAAAAATTAGAAATTAGTGTTAAATAATGGGATTTTCAAGTTATTCCAACTTTTCTTGAAAATAAAGCGGTAGAATTAAATTATTCTTATCACAGAAAATATTGCTTTCTATTACACGAATCGAAACCATCTCTTTATTTTTGCCTGAAGCTATTAGTTTTTTATAAAAATGAATTTTAAATAGATTCGGTAAAACAGGTAACTGTGTCGGTATACAGCTGACTCTTAAGCATCATATTGGCTAAGCGCGCAAGAGAAAAGCAGGATCACGCACGCGAACGCCGGCGGTGCCAATCTATCAGCGAAGAGGGGACTGGAGTCCAGCGCCTATAATAGCGGGCCAGCAGAGAGAAAAGCTCTCTTCTGCCTCGCCTCAGCTCAACTCAACGCGCTTCTGCTATTCACGCCGAGCACAGAAGAATCACCTACATGATTCTTCTATGCTCGTCTTCTTATTAACTTTACATTGTATAATTGATTTAATATAATTTCAATAAAGAGTTGCGGCGAGCAACACAATACCTGATCCCATCCTAAAAGATAAAGCCCCGCATACTGAGGCACTTGGTCTTCAGTATTAACGGGCATTACCTATAACAGAAATAATCCTTTATTAACACTGGAAATAATTCACACATTATACACTGACACACTCGAGCCCGCACCAGACGGCATAGCGACTTGTCTGGTTAACGGTTTTATAATTACAAGGCCGAAACACGGCAAGAATAAGACTCAGAAGAGTCGATTTAAGTGCGGTTTACTAGCCATAAGCTAGTAGGACGTCACACTGGCGCCCGAACAAAAGATAGTTTTTAGCATTAATAGCGCATAATATTTTAAAATCACAATATTTGTAAAATTAAACAAAATTTTTGTAAAATAATAAATTAAGAAAAAATCAAAAAATAAAGTTAAAAAATAATACTATTTGTAAAATTTAACAAAATATTTGTAAAGAATATAAAAAAAAAGCAGAACACAAAATATTATATTTAATTTTGTAAATCAAAGAATTTAGCTAAATGAATAATAAAATTACGACAGCAGAATTTATTGAAAATTCTGTCAAAAAAAACAGAATGTTAACACACAAAAACAACAAAACAAAGTAACAACATTTTTAAGACAAACACACCAAACACATAGTTTAAAACGCGAAATAAGAAAATTAGAAATCGAAATACAGAACATTCACAAAGAATTAGACTATCTAACAAATGATAGTAAAATCAACAACGAAAATTTAGGTAGAATTTTCGAACACTTAAATAAACAACTACCCAAAGCTTTGAAACAAATAAAAATAAATAAACAGCTTATTAACATTAGACTTTCGTCCGTCGACCTTTTTGTCAAGTCATTAATATCAAGCTGAAACTTTCTAGATCGCTTCATTTCAATGAGTCGGACAAACTTTTTATCTGGCAAAAATCTCGGTAGTGGGGACTAAATCTGCTACAAGCCTTCAAACATGTCGATAATTCCGGGTGCCAAAAATTTACTAATACCAAGTCGATTCTTATTGAAATTTAAAGATTAGTTAATGAGGAAGTCGAAAAGTAGATTGTCTGACAAAATTAATGCGGACTATCCGCCAGTCCGACTATACTGAAAATGTTGGAAATCCCTACTGGTATTAATCACTTTTTTGAGTAGGGATTTCCAACATTTTCAGTATGTCGGACTGGCGGATAGTCCCCATTAATTTTGTCGGACAAGCTACTTTTCGACTTTCTCATTAACTAATCTTTAAATTTGAATAAGAATCGACTTGGTATTAGTAAATTTTTGGCAACCGGAATTATCGACATGTTTGAAGGCCTGTAGCAGATTTAGTCCCCACTACCGAGATTTTTGCCAGATAAAAAGTTTGTCCGACTCATTGAAATGAAGCGATCTAGAAAGTTTTAGCTTGATATTAATGACTTGACAAAAAAGGTCGACGGACGGAGGTCTACATATTAACAAACGAAAATGAAAAATCAGTTAAGAATGAAATAAACAGAACAATAAAAGATAATAGTATTAACAACAACAATAATTCACAATAGTTAAAGATTTAACAGAAAATAACCAAACACATTCGTAACAATAAAACCACAAAACAATAAAAATAAATGAAAAATGAAATACACAAAACAATGTAAAAAACTCAAGTAAAATAATTCAAAATTAAATGATAAATAGTTTAACAAAACAAAATATTAATAATGTAAAGCAAAAATAACGTTACATGCAGATCATAATATAAAATTTATTTTATTTTTTTTCATCGAACGAATAATAAATAAAGTGCTACCGAGGTTTCTTCAATTTATCACTGTAAACTCGCGCGACTCACTTGTTAAGATTTTTGTACAACGTTTATAATAAATTTAAATAAGTATCATTATTTACAAATAAATACAAAAAAACAAAATTTTTAATTCTATGAACATGAATATCATTGATCCAGACCTAACCTATACACTAAATTGGTATGAGTATAAGTTCGTAAATTGCATTTTTCCTTTAAAATATCACCAATATAACATATTGAATCCATTGTAATTTATAGTTAGAAATTTATGTAAAGATGTCTAAAGCACAAACATTTCATCAAAATATAATACATACATCTAAATATATTATTCTGAAATGTTGTAGTACGATATACAACTGTAAAGTTAGCAATCACATTATATGGCGACGATACTACGTTTGTGAACTGTTAACCAATACTTTAATAAATACTACCTATAAATAAAAACGTGATCAGCTCGTTCAAATTATGTAAATAAAAAAATTGCGCGTTCCTAATATTTCCTATTAATCATAAAAAACAAAATTTTAGAAGATTCATATCTTGAGTTGAAATTCATAGATGTCTATAACTTTAGGGTGAAATCAGATGGAGCGGAAAATAGACTACGGAACGTCACAGAACGTCAATTCCGTATCCTTGTATTCCGTCAAATTTTTTCCCTATATTCACATAAAGCGGAGAAGCAGTTCTGTAACGTTAATTAGCAATATTATAATTAAAAAATTATATTGTTAATTAAAATATTTAGTTATAAAAACAAAATATATTTTCTCTATATAAGAAAAGAATCTAATTATAATGATATTGAGTAATTATTTCCAACTTTTTAAACATTTTTCTTGTTAATTTAAAATTTACGGACACATTTGTAGGCTATTTTGAACAGTTTCTCAGTTAAATTCCGCTCTATATTTATATAAAAATCTATATTTCGCTTTTTAGGTCATTTAAACGCTAAAATTTTGTTATGCTGTTTTTTTAGAACACCCTATTTTGAAAACAGTAGAATCACTTTTACAAGTACATTTGTATGCCTTAAGGTTGTGAGCGCCTAGTTGTATTGTAGGCTTCTAATTGCTGAATTAAATAAATATAATACACTAACATACGATAAATAGCGTAATTAGATAATAATCTATTGATACAGTTTACTAATTAAGGATTAAATTTAGTATAATCTAAAAGAACCTATAAAATAAAAGCATAAGCGCGAAAAGTTCATACGCTCCTGAAAAACATACACAATCAAAGACATACATACATATACATCACACATTGAGAGCGCGCGCTTAAGAGTCTGCTGTATCTCTGTCCTTTTCTAATTAAAAAATTGACTTTTTTCCCAAAATTAGCAACAAGAGGCAAAAATTAAGAGATGGTTTCGATGTGTTTAATAAAATGTAATATTTTCTTTGATTAGTATAAATTAATTTTATTGCTTCGTTTTTAAGAAAAGTTGGAATAACTTAAAAAATTAGAAATTAGTGTTAAATAATGGGATTTTCAAGTTATTCCAACTTTTCTTGAAAATAAAGCGGTAGAATTAAATTATTCTTATCACAGAAAATATTGCTTTCTATTACACGAATCGAAACCATCTCTTTATTTTTGCCTGAAGCTATTAGTTTTTATAAAAAATGAATTTTAAATAGATTCGGTAAAACAGGTAACTGTGTCGGTATACAGCTGACTCTTAAGCATCATATTGGCTAAGCGCGCAAGAGAAAAGCAGGATCACGCACGCGAACGCCGGCGGTGCCAATCTATCAGCGAAGAGGGGACTGGAGTCCAGCGCCTATAATAGCGGGCCAGCAAGAGAAAAGCTCTCTTCTGCCTCGCCTCAGCTCAACTCAACGCGCTTCTGCTATTCACGCCGAGCACAGAAGAATCACCTACATGATTCTTCTATGCTCGTCTTCTTATTAACTTTACATTGTATAATTGATTTAATATAATTTCAATAAAGAGTTGCGGCGAGCAACACAATACCTGATCCCATCCTAAAAGATAAAGCCCCGCATACTGAGGCACTTGGTCTTCAGTATTAACGGGCATTACCTATAACAGAAATAATCCTTTATTAACACTGGAAATAATTACACACATTATACACTGACACACTCGAGCCCGCACCAGACGGCATAGCGACTTGTCTGGTTAACGGTTTTATAATTACAAGGCCGAAACACGGCAAGAATAAGACTCAGAAGAGTCGATTTAAGTGCGGTTTACTAGCCATAAGCTAGTAGGACGTCACACTGGCGCCCGAACAAAAGATAGTTTTTTAGCATTAATAGCGCATAATATTTTAAAATCACAATATTTGTAAAATTAAACAAAATTTTTGTAAAATAATAAATTAAGAAAAAATCAAAAAATAAAGTTAAAAAATAATACTATTTGTAAAATTTAACAAAATATTTGTAAAGAATATAAAAAAAAAGCAGAACACAAAATATTATATTTAATTTTGTAAATCAAAGAATTTAGCTAAATGAATAATAAAATTACGACAGCAGAATTTATTGAAAATTCTGTCAAAAAAAAACGAGAATGTTAACACACAAAAACAACAAAACAAAGTAACAACATTTTTAAGACAAACACACCAAACACATAGTTTAAAACGCGAAATAAGAAAATTAGAAATCGAAATACAGAACATTCACAAAGAATTAGACTATCTAACAAATGATAGTAAAATCAACAACGAAAATTTAGGTAGAATTTTCGAACACTTAAATAAACAACTACCCAAAGCTTTGAAACAAATAAAAATAAATAAACAGCTTATTAACATTAGACTTTCGTCCGTCGACCTTTTTGTCAAGTCATTAATATCAAGCTGAAACTTTCTAGATCGCTTCATTTCAATGAGTCGGACAAACTTTTTTATCTGGCAAAAATCTCGGTAGTGGGGACTAAATCTGCTACAAGCCTTCAAACATGTCGATAATTCCGGGTGCCAAAAATTTACTAATACCAAGTCGATTCTTATTGAAATTTAAAGATTAGTTAATGAGGAAGTCGAAAAGTAGATTGTCTGACAAAATTAATGCGGACTATCCGCCAGTCCGACTATACTGAAAATGTTGGAAATCCCTACTGGTATTAATCACTTTTTTGAGTAGGGATTTCCAACATTTTCAGTATGTCGGACTGGCGGATAGTCCCCATTAATTTTGTCGGACAAGCTACTTTTCGACTTTCTCATTAACTAATCTTTAAATTTGAATAAGAATCGACTTGGTATTAGTAAATTTTTGGCAACCGGAATTATCGACATGTTTGAAGGCCTGTAGCAGATTTAGTCCCCACTACCGAGATTTTTGCCAGATAAAAAGTTTGTCCGACTCATTGAAATGAAGCGATCTAGAAAGTTTTAGCTTGATATTAATGACTTGACAAAAGGTCGACGGACGGAGGTCTACATATTAACAAACGAAAATGAAAAATCAGTTAAGAATGAAATAAACAGAACAATAAAAGATAATAGTATTAACAACAACAATAATTCACAATAGTTAAAGATTTAACAGAAAATAACCAAACACATTCGTAACAATAAAACCACAAAACAATAAAAATAAATGAAAAATGAAATACACAAAACAATGTAAAAACTCAAGTAAAATAATTCAAAATTAAATGATAAATAGTTTAACAAAACAAAATATTAATAATGTAAAGCAAAAATAACGTTACATGCAGATCATAATATAAAATTTATTTTATTTTTTTTCATCGAACGAATAATAAATAAAGTGCTACCGAGGTTTCTTCAATTTATCACTGTAAACTCGCGCGACTCACTTGTTAAGATTTTTGTACAACGTTTATAATAAATTTAAATAAGTATCATTATTTACAAATAAATACAAAAAAACAAAATTTTTAATTCTATGAACATGAATATCATTGATCCAGACCTAACCTATACACTAAATTGGTATGAGTATAAGTTCGTAAATTGCATTTTTCCTTTAAAATATCACCAATATAACATATTGAATCCATTGTAATTTATAGTTAGAAATTTATGTAAAGATGTCTAAAGCACAAACATTTCATCAAAATATAATACATACATCTAAATATATTATTCTGAAATGTTGTAGTACGATATACAACTGTAAAGTTAGCAATCACATTATATGGCGACGATACTACGTTTGTGAACTGTTAACCAATACTTTAATAAATACTACCTATAAATAAAAACGTGATCAGCTCGTTCAAATTATGTAAATAAAAAAATTGCGCGTTCCTAATATTTCCTATTAATCATAAAAAACAAAATTTTAGAAGATTCATATCTTGAGTTGAAATTCATAGATGTCTATAACTTTAGGGTGAAATCAGATGGAGCGGAAAATAGACTACGGAACGTCACAGAACGTCAATTCCGTATCCTTGTATTCCGTCAAATTTTTCCCTATATTCACATAAAGCGGAGAAGCAGTTCTGTAACGTTAATTAGCAATATTATAATTAAAAAATTATATTGTTAATTAAAATATTTAGTTATAAAAACAAAATATATTTTCTCTATATAAGAAAAGAATCTAATTATAATGATATTGAGTAATTATTTCCAACTTTTTAAACATTTTTCTTGTTAATTTAAAATTTACGGACACATTTGTAGGCTATTTTGAACAGTTTCTCAGTTAAATTCCGCTCTATATTTATATAAAAATCTATATTTCGCTTTTTAGGTCATTTAAACGCTAAAATTTTGTTATGCTGTTTTTTTAGAACACCCTATTTTGAAAACAGTAGAATCACTTTTTACAAGTACATTTGTATGCCTTAAGGTTGTGAGCGCCTAGTTGTATTGTAGGCTTCTAATTGCTGAATTAAATAAATATAATACACTAACATACGATAAATAGCGTAATTAGATAATAATCTATTGATACAGTTTACTAATTAAGGATTAAATTTAGTATAATCTAAAAGAACCTATAAAATAAAAGCATAAGCGCGAAAAGTTCATACGCTCCTGAAAAACATACACAATCAAAGACATACATACATATACATCACACATTGAGAGCGCGCTTAAGAGTCTGCTGTATCTCTGTCCTTTTCTAATTAAAAAATTGACTTTTTCCCAAAATTAGCAACAAGAGGCAAAAATTAAGAGATGGTTTCGATGTGTTTAATAAAATGTAATATTTTCTTTGATTAGTATAAATTAATTTTATTGCTTCGTTTTTAAGAAAAGTTGGAATAACTTAAAAAATTAGAAATTAGTGTTAAATAATGGGATTTTCAAGTTATTCCAACTTTTCTTGAAAATAAAGCGGTAGAATTAAATTATTCTTATCACAGAAAATATTGCTTTCTATTACACGAATCGAAACCATCTCTTTATTTTTGCCTGAAGCTATTAGTTTTTTATAAAAATGAATTTTAAATAGATTCGGTAAAACAGGTAACTGTGTCGGTATACAGCTGACTCTTAAGCATCATATTGGCTAAGCGCGCAAGAGAAAAGCAGGATCACGCACGCGAACGCCGGCGGTGCCAATCTATCAGCGAAGAGGGACTGGAGTCCAGCGCCTATAATAGCGGGCCAGCAGAGAGAAAAGCTCTCTTCTGCCTCGCCTCAGCTCAACTCAACGCGCTTCTGCTATTCACGCCGAGCACAGAAGAATCACCTACATGATTCTTCTATGCTCGTCTTCTTATTAACTTTACATTGTATAATTGATTTAATATAATTTCAATAAAGAGTTGCGGCGAGCAACACAATACCTGATCCCATCCTAAAAGATAAAGCCCCGCATACTGAGGCACTTGGTCTTCAGTATTAACGGGCATTACCTATAACAGAAATAATCCTTTATTAACACTGGAAATAATTACACACATTATACACTGACACACTCGAGCCCGCACCAGACGGCATAGCGACTTGTCTGGTTAACGGTTTTATAATTACAAGGCCGAAACACGGCAAGAATAAGACTCAGAAGAGTCGATTTAAGTGCGGTTTACTAGCCATAAGCTAGTAGGACGTCACACTGGCGCCCGAACAAAAGATAGTTTTTTAGCATTAATAGCGCATAATATTTTAAAATCACAATATTTGTAAAATTAAACAAAATTTTTGTAAAATAATAAATTAAGAAAAAATCAAAAATAAAGTTAAAAAATAATACTATTTGTAAAATTTAACAAAATATTTGTAAAGAATATAAAAAAAAAGCAGAACACAAAATATTATATTTAATTTTGTAAATCAAAGAATTTAGCTAAATGAATAATAAAATTACGACAGCAGAATTTATTGAAAATTCTGTCAAAAAAAAACGAGAATGTTAACACACAAAAACAACAAAACAAAGTAACAACATTTTTAAGACAAACACACCAAACACATAGTTTAAAACGCGAAATAAGAAAATTAGAAATCGAAATACAGAACATTCACAAAGAATTAGACTATCTAACAAATGATAGTAAAATCAACAACGAAAATTTAGGTAGAATTTTCGAACACTTAAATAAACAACTACCCAAAGCTTTGAAACAAATAAAAATAAATAAACAGCTTATTAACATTAGACTTTCGTCCGTCGACCTTTTTGTCAAGTCATTAATATCAAGCTGAAACTTTCTAGATCGCTTCATTTCAATGAGTCGGACAAACTTTTTATCTGGCAAAAATCTCGGTAGTGGGGACTAAATCTGCTACAAGCCTTCAAACATGTCGATAATTCCGGGTGCCAAAAATTTACTAATACCAAGTCGATTCTTATTGAAATTTAAAGATTAGTTAATGAGGAAGTCGAAAAGTAGATTGTCTGACAAAATTAATGCGGACTATCCGCCAGTCCGACTATACTGAAAATGTTGGAAATCCCTACTGGTATTAATCACTTTTTTGAGTAGGGATTTCCAACATTTTCAGTATGTCGGACTGGCGGATAGTCCCCATTAATTTTGTCGGACAAGCTACTTTTCGACTTTCTCATTAACTAATCTTTAAATTTGAATAAGAATCGACTTGGTATTAGTAAATTTTTGGCAACCGGAATTATCGACATGTTTGAAGGCCTGTAGCAGATTTAGTCCCCACTACCGAGATTTTTGCCAGATAAAAAGTTTGTCCGACTCATTGAAATGAAGCGATCTAGAAAGTTTTAGCTTGATATTAATGACTTGACAAAAAGGTCGACGGACGGAGGTCTACATATTAACAAACGAAAATGAAAAATCAGTTAAGAATGAAATAAACAGAACAATAAAAGATAATAGTATTAACAACAACAATAATTCACAATAGTTAAAGATTTAACAGAAAATAACCAAACACATTCGTAACAATAAAACCACAAAACAATAAAAATAAATGAAAAATGAAATACACAAAACAATGTAAAAAACTCAAGTAAAATAATTCAAAATTAAATGATAAATAGTTTAACAAAACAAAATATTAATAATGTAAAGCAAAAATAACGTTACATGCAGATCATAATATAAAATTTATTTTATTTTTTTTCATCGAACGAATAATAAATAAAGTGCTACCGAGGTTTCTTCAATTTATCACTGTAAACTCGCGCGACTCACTTGTTAAGATTTTTGTACAACGTTTATAATAAATTTAAATAAGTATCATTATTTACAAATAAATACAAAAAAACAAAATTTTTAATTCTATGAACATGAATATCATTGATCCAGACCTAACCTATACACTAAATTGGTATGAGTATAAGTTCGTAAATTGCATTTTTCCTTTAAAATATCACCAATATAACATATTGAATCCATTGTAATTTATAGTTAGAAATTTATGTAAAGATGTCTAAAGCACAAACATTTCATCAAAATATAATACATACATCTAAATATATTATTCTGAAATGTTGTAGTACGATATACAACTGTAAAGTTAGCAATCACATTATATGGCGACGATACTACGTTTGTGAACTGTTAACCAATACTTTAATAAATACTACCTATAAATAAAAACGTGATCAGCTCGTTCAAATTATGTAAATAAAAAAATTGCGCGTTCCTAATATTTCCTATTAATCATAAAAAACAAAATTTTAGAAGATTCATATCTTGAGTTGAAATTCATAGATGTCTATAACTTTAGGGTGAAATCAGATGGAGCGGAAAATAGACTACGGAACGTCACAGAACGTCAATTCCGTATCCTTGTATTCCGTCAAATTTTTTCCTATATTCACATAAAGCGGAGAAGCAGTTCTGTAACGTTAATTAGCAATATTATAATTAAAAAATTATATTGTTAATTAAAATATTTAGTTATAAAAACAAAATATATTTTCTCTATATAAGAAAAGAATCTAATTATAATGATATTGAGTAATTATTTCCAACTTTTTAAACATTTTTCTTGTTAATTTAAAATTTACGGACACATTTGTAGGCTATTTTGAACAGTTTCTCAGTTAAATTCCGCTCTATATTTATATAAAAATCTATATTTCGCTTTTTAGGTCATTTAAACGCTAAAATTTTGTTATGCTGTTTTTTAGAACACCCTATTTTGAAAACAGTAGAATCACTTTTTACAAGTACATTTGTATGCCTTAAGGTTGTGAGCGCCTAGTTGTATTGTAGGCTTCTAATTGCTGAATTAAATAAATATAATACACTAACATACGATAAATAGCGTAATTAGATAATAATCTATTGATACAGTTTACTAATTAAGGATTAAATTTAGTATAATCTAAAAGAACCTATAAAATAAAAGCATAAGCGCGAAAAGTTCATACGCTCCTGAAAAACATACACAATCAAAGACATACATACATATACATCACACATTGAGAGCGCGCTTAAGAGTCTGCTGTATCTCTGTCCTTTTCTAATTAAAAAATTGACTTTTTCCCAAAATTAGCAACAAGAGGCAAAAATTAAGAGATGGTTTCGATGTGTTTAATAAAATGTAATATTTTCTTTGATTAGTATAAATTAATTTTATTGCTTCGTTTTTAAGAAAAGTTGGAATAACTTAAAAAATTAGAAATTAGTGTTAAATAATGGGATTTTCAAGTTATTCCAACTTTTCTTGAAAATAAAGCGGTAGAATTAAATTATTCTTATCACAGAAAATATTGCTTTCTATTACACGAATCGAAACCATCTCTTTATTTTTGCCTGAAGCTATTAGTTTTTATAAAAATGAATTTTAAATAGATTCGGTAAAACAGGTAACTGTGTCGGTATACAGCTGACTCTTAAGCATCATATTGGCTAAGCGCGCAAGAGAAAAGCAGGATCACGCACGCGAACGCCGGCGGTGCCAATCTATCAGCGAAGAGGGGACTGGAGTCCAGCGCCTATAATAGCGGGCCAGCAGAGAAAAGCTCTCTTCTGCCTCGCCTCAGCTCAACTCAACGCGCTTCTGCTATTCACGCCGAGCACAGAAGAATCACCTACATGATTCTTCTATGCTCGTCTTCTTATTAACTTTACATTGTATAATTGATTTAATATAATTTCAATAAAGAGTTGCGGCGAGCAACACAATACCTGATCCCATCCTAAAAGATAAAGCCCCGCATACTGAGGCACTTGGTCTTCAGTATTAACGGGCATTACCTATAACAGAAATAATCCTTTATTAACACTGGAAATAATTACACACATTATACACTGACACACTCGAGCCCGCACCAGACGGCATAGCGACTTGTCTGGTTAACGGTTTTATAATTACAAGGCCGAAACACGGCAAGAATAAGACTCAGAAGAGTCGATTTAAGTGCGGTTTACTAGCCATAAGCTAGTAGGACGTCACACTGGCGCCCGAACAAAAGATAGTTTTTTAGCATTAATAGCGCATAATATTTTAAAATCACAATATTTGTAAAATTAAACAAAATTTTTGTAAAATAATAAATTAAGAAAAAATCAAAAATAAAGTTAAAAATAATACTATTTGTAAAATTTAACAAAATATTTGTAAAGAATATAAAAAAAAGCAGAACACAAAATATTATATTTAATTTTGTAAATCAAAGAATTTAGCTAAATGAATAATAAAATTACGACAGCAGAATTTATTGAAAATTCTGTCAAAAAAAAACGAGAATGTTAACACAAAAAAACAACAAAACAAAGTAACAACATTTTTAAGACAAACACACCAAACACATAGTTTAAAACGCGAAATAAGAAAATTAGAAATCGAAATACAGAACATTCACAAAGAATTAGACTATCTAACAAATGATAGTAAAATCAACAACGAAAATTTAGGTAGAATTTTCGAACACTTAAATAAACAACTACCCAAAGCTTTGAAACAAATAAAAATAAATAAACAGCTTATTAACATTAGACTTTCGTCCGTCGACTTTTTTGTCAAGTCATTAATATCAAGCTGGAAACTTTCTAGATCGCTTCATTTCAATGAGTCGGACAAACTTTTTATCTGGCAAAAATCTCGGTAGTGGGGACTAAATCTGCTACAAGCCTTCAAACATGTCGATAATTCCGGGTGCCAAAAATTTACTAATACCAAGTCGATTCTTATTGAAATTTAAAGATTAGTTAATGAGGAAGTCGAAAAGTAGATTGTCTGACAAAATTAATGCGGACTATCCGCCAGTCCGACTATACTGAAAATGTTGGAAATCCCTACTGGTATTAATCACTTTTTGAGTAGGGATTTCCAACATTTTCAGTATGTCGGACTGGCGGATAGTCCCCATTAATTTTGTCGGACAAGCTACTTTTCGACTTTCTCATTAACTAATCTTTAAATTTGAATAAGAATCGACTTGGTATTAGTAAATTTTTGGCAACCGGAATTATCGACATGTTTGAAGGCCTGTAGCAGATTTAGTCCCCACTACCGAGATTTTTGCCAGATAAAAAGTTTGTCCGACTCATTGAAATGAAGCGATCTAGAAAGTTTTAGCTTGATATTAATGACTTGACAAAAAGGTCGACGGACGGAGGTCTACATATTAACAAACGAAAATGAAAAATCAGTTAAGAATGAAATAAACAGAACAATAAAAGATAATAGTATTAACAACAACAATAATTCACAATAGTTAAAGATTTAACAGAAAATAACCAAACACATTCGTAACAATAAAACCACAAAACAATAAAAATAAATGAAAAATGAAATACACAAAACAATGTAAAAAACTCAAGTAAAATAATTCAAAATTAAATGATAAATAGTTTAACAAAACAAAATATTAATAATGTAAAGCAAAAATAACGTTACATGCAGATCATAATATAAAATTTATTTTATTTTTTTTTCATCGAACGAATAATAAATAAAGTGCTACCGAGGTTTCTTCAATTTATCACTGTAAACTCGCGCGACTCACTTGTTAAGATTTTTGTACAACGTTTATAATAAATTTAAATAAGTATCATTATTTACAAATAAATACAAAAAAACAAAATTTTTAATTCTATGAACATGAATATCATTGATCCAGACCTAACCTATACACTAAATTGGTATGAGTATAAGTTCGTAAATTGCATTTTTCCTTTAAAATATCACCAATATAACATATTGAATCCATTGTAATTTATAGTTAGAAATTTATGTAAAGATGTCTAAAGCACAAACATTTCATCAAAATATAATACATACATCTAAATATATTATTCTGAAATGTTGTAGTACGATATACAACTGTAAAGTTAGCAATCACATTATATGGCGACGATACTACGTTTGTGAACTGTTAACCAATACTTTAATAAATACTACCTATAAATAAAAACGTGATCAGCTCGTTCAAATTATGTAAATAAAAAAATTGCGCGTTCCTAATATTTCCTATTAATCATAAAAAACAAAATTTTAGAAGATTCATATCTTGAGTTGAAATTCATAGATGTCTATAACTTTAGGGTGAAATCAGATGGAGCGGAAAATAGACTACGGAACGTCACAGAACGTCAATTCCGTATCCTTGTATTCCGTCAAATTTTTTCCCTATATTCACATAAAGCGGAGAAGCAGTTCTGTAACGTTAATTAGCAATATTATAATTAAAAAATTATATTGTTAATTAAAATATTTAGTTATAAAAACAAAATATATTTTCTCTATATAAGAAAAGAATCTAATTATAATGATATTGAGTAATTATTTCCAACTTTTTAAACATTTTTCTTGTTAATTTAAAATTTACGGACACATTTGTAGGCTATTTTGAACAGTTTCTCAGTTAAATTCCGCTCTATATTTATATAAAAATCTATATTTCGCTTTTTTAGGTCATTTAAACGCTAAAATTTTGTTATGCTGTTTTTTTAGAACACCCTATTTTGAAAACAGTAGAATCACTTTTTACAAGTACATTTGTATGCCTTAAGGTTGTGAGCGCCTAGTTGTATTGTAGGCTTCTAATTGCTAAATTAAATAAATATAATACACTAACATACGATAAATAGCGTAATTAGATAATAATCTATTGATACAGTTTACTAATTAAGGATTAAATTTAGTATAATCTAAAAGAACCTATAAAATAAAAGCATAAGCGCGAAAAGTTCATACGCTCCTGAAAAACATACACAATCAAAGACATACATACATATACATCACACATTGAGAGCGCGCTTAAGAGTCTGCTGTATCTCTGTCCTTTTCTAATTAAAAAATTGACTTTTTTCCCAAAATTAGCAACAAGAGGCAAAAATTAAGAGATGGTTTCGATGTGTTTAATAAAATGTAATATTTTCTTTGATTAGTATAAATTAATTTTATTGCTTCGTTTTTAAGAAAAGTTGGAATAACTTAAAAAATTAGAAATTAGTGTTAAATAATGGGATTTTCAAGTTATTCCAACTTTTCTTGAAAATAAAGCGGTAGAATTAAATTATTCTTATCACAGAAAATATTGCTTTCTATTACACGAATCGAAACCATCTCTTTATTTTTGCCTGAAGCTATTAGTTTTTATAAAAATGAATTTTAAATAGATTCGGTAAAACAGGTAACTGTGTCGGTATACAGCTGACTCTTAAGCATCATATTGGCTAAGCGCGCAAGAGAAAAGCAGGATCACGCACGCGAAACGCCGGCGGTGCCAATCTATCAGCGAAGAGGGGACTGGAGTCCAGCGCCTATAATAGCGGGCCAGCAGAGAGAAAAGCTCTCTTCTGCCTCGCCTCAGCTCAACTCAACGCGCTTCTGCTATTCACGCCGAGCACAGAAGAATCACCTACATGATTCTTCTATGCTCGTCTTCTTATTAACTTTACATTGTATAATTGATTTAATATAATTTCAATAAAGAGTTGCGGCGAGCAACACAATACCTGATCCCATCCTAAAAGATAAAGCCCCGCATACTGAGGCACTTGGTCTTCAGTATTAACGGGCATTACCTATAACAGAAATAATCCTTTATTAACACTGGAAATAATTCACACATTATACACTGACACACTCGAGCCCGCACCAGACGGCATAGCGACTTGTCTGGTTAACGGTTTTATAATTACAAGGCCGAAACACGGCAAGAATAAGACTCAGAAGAGTCGATTTAAGTGCGGTTTAATAGCCATAAGCTAGTAGGACGTCACACTGGCGCCCGAACAAAAGATAGTTTTTAGCATTAATAGCGCATAATATTTTAAAATCACAATATTTGTAAAATTAAACAAAATTTTTGTAAAATAATAAATTAAGAAAAAATCAAAAATAAAGTTAAAAAATAATACTATTTGTAAAATTTAACAAAATATTTGTAAAGAATATAAAAAAAAAGCAGAACACAAAATATTATATTTAATTTTGTAAATCAAAGAATTTAGCTAAATGAATAATAAAATTACGACAGCAGAATTTATTGAAAATTCTGTCAAAAAAAAAACGAGAATGTTAACACACAAAAACAACAAAACAAAGTAACAACATTTTTAAGACAAACACACCAAACACATAGTTTAAAACGCGAAATAAGAAAAATTAGAAATCGAAATACAGAACATTCACAAAGAATTAGACTATCTAACAAATGATAGTAAAATCAACAACGAAAATTTAGGTAGAATTTTCGAACACTTAAATAAACAACTACCCAAAGCTTTGAAACAAATAAAAATAAATAAACAGCTTATTAACATTAGACTTTCGTCCGTCGACCTTTTTGTCAAGTCATTAATATCAAGCTGAAACTTTCTAGATCGCTTCATTTCAATGAGTCGGACAAACTTTTATCTGGCAAAAATCTCGGTAGTGGGGACTAAATCTGCTACAAGCCTTCAAACATGTCGATAATTCCGGGTGCCAAAAATTTACTAATACCAAGTCGATTCTTATTGAAATTTAAAGATTAGTTAATGAGGAAGTCGAAAAGTAGATTGTCTGACAAAATTAATGCGGACTATCCGCCAGTCCGACTATACTGAAAATGTTGGAAATCCCTACTGGTATTAATCACTTTTTTGAGTAGGGATTTCCAACATTTTCAGTATGTCGGACTGGCGGATAGTCCCCATTAATTTTGTCGGACAAGCTACTTTTCGACTTTCTCATTAACTAATCTTTAAATTTGAATAAGAATCGACTTGGTATTAGTAAATTTTTGGCAACCGGAATTATCGACATGTTTGAAGGCCTGTAGCAGATTTAGTCCCCACTACCGAGATTTTTGCCAGATAAAAAGTTTGTCCGACTCATTGAAATGAAGCGATCTAGAAAGTTTTAGCTTGATATTAATGACTTGACAAAAAGGTCGACGGACGGAGGTCTACATATTAACAAACGAAAATGAAAAATCAGTTAAGAATGAAATAAACAGAACAATAAAAGATAATAGTATTAACAACAACAATAATTCACAATAGTTAAAGATTTAACAGAAAATAACCAAACACATTCGTAACAATAAAACCACAAAACAATAAAAATAAATGAAAAATGAAATACACAAAACAATGTAAAAAACTCAAGTAAAATAATTCAAAATTAAATGATAAATAGTTTAACAAAACAAAATATTAATAATGTAAAGCAAAAATAACGTTACATGCAGATCATAATATAAAATTTATTTTATTTTTTTTCATCGAACGAATAATAAATAAAGTGCTACCGAGGTTTCTTCAATTTATCACTGTAAACTCGCGCGACTCACTTGTTAAGATTTTTGTACAACGTTTATAATAAATTTAAATAAGTATCATTATTTACAAATAAATACAAAAAAACAAAATTTTTAATTCTATGAACATGAATATCATTGATCCAGACCTAACCTATACACTAAATTGGTATGAGTATAAGTTCGTAAATTGCATTTTTCCTTTAAAATATCACCAATATAACATATTGAATCCATTGTAATTTATAGTTAGAAATTTATGTAAAGATGTCTAAAGCACAAACATTTCATCAAAATATAATACATACATCTAAATATATTATTCTGAAATGTTGTAGTACGATATACAACTGTAAAGTTAGCAATCACATTATATGGCGACGATACTACGTTTGTGAACTGTTAACCAATACTTTAATAAATACTACCTATAAATAAAAACGTGATCAGCTCGTTCAAATTATGTAAATAAAAAAATTGCGCGTTCCTAATATTTCCTATTAATCATAAAAAACAAAATTTTAGAAGATTCATATCTTGAGTTGAAATTCATAGATGTCTATAACTTTAGGGTGAAATCAGATGGAGCGGAAAATAGACTACGGAACGTCACAGAACGTCAATTCCGTATCCTTGTATTCCGTCAAATTTTTTCCCTATATTCACATAAAGCGGAGAAGCAGTTCTGTAACGTTAATTAGCAATATTATAATTAAAAATTATATTGTTAATTAAAATATTTAGTTATAAAAACAAAATATATTTTCTCTATATAAGAAAAGAATCTAATTATAATGATATTGAGTAATTATTTCCAACTTTTTAAACATTTTTCTTGTTAATTTAAAATTTACGGACACATTTGTAGGCTATTTTGAACAGTTTCTCAGTTAAATTCCGCTCTATATTTATATAAAAATCTATATTTCGCTTTTTTAGGTCATTTAAACGCTAAAATTTTGTTATGCTGTTTTTTTAGAACACCCTATTTTGAAAACAGTAGAATCACTTTTTACAAGTACATTTGTATGCCTTAAGGTTGTGAGCGCCTAGTTGTATTGTAGGCTTCTAATTGCTGAATTAAATAAATATAATACACTAACATACGATAAATAGCGTAATTAGATAATAATCTATTGATACAGTTTACTAATTAAGGATTAAATTTAGTATAATCTAAAAGAACCTATAAAATAAAAGCATAAGCGCGAAAAGTTCATACGCTCCTGAAAAACATACACAATCAAAGACATACATACATATACATCACACATTGAGAGCGCGCTTAAGAGTCTGCTGTATCTCTGTCCTTTTCTAATTAAAAAATTGACTTTTTCCCAAAATTAGCAACAAGAGGCAAAAATTAAGAGATGGTTTCGATGTGTTTAATAAAATGTAATATTTTCTTTGATTAGTATAAATTAATTTTATTGCTTCGTTTTTAAGAAAAGTTGGAATAACTTAAAAAATTAGAAATTAGTGTTAAATAATGGGATTTTCAAGTTATTCCAACTTTTCTTGAAAATAAAGCGGTAGAATTAAATTATTCTTATCACAGAAAATATTGCTTTCTATTACACGAATCGAAACCATCTCTTTATTTTTGCCTGAAGCTATTAGTTTTTATAAAAATGAATTTTAAATAGATTCGGTAAAACAGGTAACTGTGTCGGTATACAGCTGACTCTTAAGCATCATATTGGCTAAGCGCGCAAGAGAAAAGCAGGATCACGCACGCGAACGCCGGCGGTGCCAATCTATCAGCGAAGAGGGGACTGGAGTCCAGCGCCTATAATAGCGGGCCAGCAGAGAGAAAAGCTCTCTTCTGCCTCGCCTCAGCTCAACTCAACGCGCTTCTGCTATTCACGCCGAGCACAGAAGAATCACCTACATGATTCTTCTATGCTCGTCTTCTTATTAACTTTACATTGTATAATTGATTTAATATAATTTCAATAAAGAGTTGCGGCGAGCAACACAATACCTGATCCCATCCTAAAAGATAAAGCCCCGCATACTGAGGCACTTGGTCTTCAGTATTAACGGGCATTACCTATAACAGAAATAATCCTTTATTAACACTGGAAATAATTACACACATTATACACTGACACACTCGAGCCCGCACCAGACGGCATAGCGACTTGTCTGGTTAACGGTTTTATAATTACAAGGCCGAAACACGGCAAGAATAAGACTCAGAAGAGTCGATTTAAGTGCGGTTTACTAGCCATAAGCTAGTAGGACGTCACACTGGCGCCCGAACAAAAGATAGTTTTTTAGCATTAATAGCGCATAATATTTTAAAATCACAATATTTGTAAAATTAAACAAAATTTTTGTAAAATAATAAATTAAGAAAAAATCAAAAAATAAAGTTAAAAAATAATACTATTTGTAAAATTTAACAAAATATTTGTAAAGAATATAAAAAAAAGCAGAACACAAAATATTATATTTAATTTTGTAAATCAAAGAATTTAGCTAAATGAATAATAAAATTACGACAGCAGAATTTATTGAAAATTCTGTCAAAAAAAAACGAGAATGTTAACACACAAAAACAACAAAACAAAGTAACAACATTTTTAAGACAAACACACCAAACACATAGTTTAAAACGCGAAATAAGAAAATTAGAAATCGAAATACAGAACATTCACAAAGAATTAGACTATCTAACAAATGATAGTAAAATCAACAACGAAAATTTAGGTAGAATTTTCGAACACTTAAATAAACAACTACCCAAAGCTTTGAAACAAATAAAAATAAATAAACAGCTTATTAACATTAGACTTTCGTCCGTCGACCTTTTTGTCAAGTCATTAATATCAAGCTGAAACTTTCTAGATCGCTTCATTTCAATGAGTCGGACAAACTTTTTATCTGGCAAAAATCTCGGTAGTGGGGACTAAATCTGCTACAAGCCTTCAAACATGTCGATAATTCCGGGTGCCAAAAATTTACTAATACCAAGTCGATTCTTATTCAAATTTAAAGATTAGTTAATGAGAAAGTCGAAAAGTAGCTTGTCCGACAAAATTAATGGGGACTATCCGCCAGTCCGACTATACTGAAAATGTTGGAAATCCCTACTGGTATTAATCACTTTTTTGAGTAGGGATTTCCAACATTTTCAGTATGTCGGACTGGCGGATAGTCCCCATTAATTTTGTCGGACAAGCTACTTTTCGACTTTCTCATTAACTAATCTTTAAATTTGAATAAGAATCGACTTGGTATTAGTAAATTTTTGGCAACCGGAATTATCGACATGTTTGAAGGCCTGTAGCAGATTTAGTCCCCACTACCGAGATTTTTGCCAGATAAAAAGTTTGTCCGACTCATTGAAATGAAGCGATCTAGAAAGTTTTAGCTTGATATTAATGACTTGACAAAAAGGTCGACGGACGGAGGTCTACATATTAACAAACGAAAATGAAAAATCAGTTAAGAATGAAATAAACAGAACAATAAAAGATAATAGTATTAACAACAACAATAATTCACAATAGTTAAAGATTTAACAGAAAATAACCAAACACATTCGTAACAATAAAACCACAAAACAATAAAAATAAATGAAAAATGAAATACACAAAACAATGTAAAAAACTCAAGTAAAATAATTCAAAATTAAATGATAAATAGTTTAACAAAACAAAATATTAATAATGTAAAGCAAAAATAACGTTACATGCAGATCATAATATAAAATTTATTTTATTTTTTTTTCATCGAACGAATAATAAATAAAGTGCTACCGAGGTTTCTTCAATTTATCACTGTAAACTCGCGCGACTCACTTGTTAAGATTTTTGTACAACGTTTATAATAAATTTAAATAAGTATCATTATTTACAAATAAATACAAAAAAACAAAATTTTTAATTCTATGAACATGAATATCATTGATCCAGACCTAACCTATACACTAAATTGGTATGAGTATAAGTTCGTAAATTGCATTTTTCCTTTAAAATATCACCAATATAACATATTGAATCCATTGTAATTTATAGTTAGAAATTTATGTAAAGATGTCTAAAGCACAAACATTTCATCAAAATATAATACATACATCTAAATATATTATTCTGAAATGTTGTAGTACGATATACAACTGTAAAGTTAGCAATCACATTATATGGCGACGATACTACGTTTGTGAACTGTTAACCAATACTTTAATAAATACTACCTATAAATAAAAACGTGATCAGCTCGTTCAAATTATGTAAATAAAAAAATTGCGCGTTCCTAATATTTCCTATTAATCATAAAAAACAAAATTTTAGAAGATTCATATCTTGAGTTGAAATTCATAGATGTCTATAACTTTAGGGTGAAATCAGATGGAGCGGAAAATAGACTACGGAACGTCACAGAACGTCAATTCCGTATCCTTGTATTCCGTCAAATTTTTTCCCTATATTCACATAAAGCGGAGAAGCAGTTCTGTAACGTTAATTAGCAATATTATAATTAAAAAATTATATTGTTAATTAAAATATTTAGTTATAAAAACAAAATATATTTTCTCTATATAAGAAAAGAATCTAATTATAATGATATTGAGTAATTATTTCCAACTTTTTAAACATTTTTCTTGTTAATTTAAAATTTACGGACACATTTGTAGGCTATTTTGAACAGTTTCTCAGTTAAATTCCGCTCTATATTTATATAAAAATCTATATTTCGCTTTTTAGGTCATTTAAACGCTAAAATTTTGTTATGCTGTTTTTTTAGAACACCCTATTTTGAAAACAGTAGAATCACTTTTACAAGTACATTTGTATGCCTTAAGGTTGTGAGCGCCTAGTTGTATTGTAGGCTTCTAATTGCTGAATTAAATAAATATAATACACTAACATACGATAAATAGCGTAATTAGATAATAATCTATTGATACAGTTTACTAATTAAGGATTAAATTTAGTATAATCTAAAAGAACCTATAAAATAAAAGCATAAGCGCGAAAAGTTCATACGCTCCTGAAAAACATACACAATCAAAGACATACATACATATACATCACACATTGAGAGCGCGCTTAAGAGTCTGCTGTATCTCTGTCCTTTTCTAATTAAAAAATTGACTTTTTTCCCAAAATTAGCAACAAGAGGCAAAAATTAAGAGATGGTTTCGATGTGTTTAATAAAATGTAATATTTTCTTTGATTAGTATAAATTAATTTTATTGCTTCGTTTTTAAGAAAAGTTGGAATAACTTAAAAAATTAGAAATTAGTGTTAAATAATGGGATTTTCAAGTTATTCCAACTTTTCTTGAAAATAAAGCGGTAGAATTAAATTATTCTTATCACAGAAAATATTGCTTTCTATTACACGAATCGAAACCATCTCTTTATTTTTGCCTGAAGCTATTAGTTTTTATAAAAAATGAATTTTAAATAGATTCGGTAAAACAGGTAACTGTGTCGGTATACAGCTGACTCTTAAGCATCATATTGGCTAAGCGCGCAAGAGAAAAGCAGGATCACGCACGCGAACGCCGGCGGTGCCAATCTATCAGCGAAGAGGGGACTGGAGTCCAGCGCCTATAATAGCGGGCCAGCAGAGAGAAAAGCTCTCTTCTGCCTCGCCTCAGCTCAACTCAACGCGCTTCTGCTATTCACGCCGAGCACAGAAGAATCACCTACATGATTCTTCTATGCTCGTCTTCTTATTAACTTTACATTGTATAATTGATTTAATATAATTTCAATAAAGAGTTGCGGCGAGCAACACAATACCTGATCCCATCCTAAAAGATAAAGCCCCGCATACTGAGGCACTTGGTCTTCAGTATTAACGGGCATTACCTATAACAGAAATAATCCTTTATTAACACTGGAAATAATTACACACATTATACACTGACACTCGAGCCCGCACCAGACGGCATAGCGACTTGTCTGGTTAACGGTTTTATAATTACAAGGCCGAAACACGGCAAGAATAAGACTCAGAAGAGTCGATTTAAGTGCGGTTTACTAGCCATAAGCTAGTAGGACGTCACACTGGCGCCCGAACAAAAGATAGTTTTTTAGCATTAATAGCGCATAATATTTTAAAATCACAATATTTGTAAAATTAAACAAAATTTTTGTAAAATAATAAATTAAGAAAAAATCAAAAAATAAAGTTAAAAAATAATACTATTTGTAAAATTTAACAAAATATTTGTAAAGAATATAAAAAAAAAGCAGAACACAAAATATTATATTTAATTTTGTAAATCAAAGAATTTAGCTAAATGAATAATAAAATTACGACAGCAGAATTTATTGAAAATTCTGTCAAAAAAAAACGAGAATGTTAACACACAAAAACAACAAAACAAAGTAACAACATTTTTAAGACAAACACACCAAACACATAGTTTAAAACGCGAAATAAGAAAATTAGAAATCGAAATACAGAACATTCACAAAGAATTAGACTATCTAACAAATGATAGTAAAATCAACAACGAAAATTTAGGTAGAATTTTCGAACACTTAAATAAACAACTACCCAAAGCTTTGAAACAAATAAAAATAAATAAACAGCTTATTAACATTAGACTTTCGTCCGTCGACCTTTTTGTCAAGTCATTAATATCAAGCTGAAACTTTCTAGATCGCTTCATTTCAATGAGTCGGACAAACTTTTTATCTGGCAAAAATCTCGGTAGTGGGGACTAAATCTGCTACAAGCCTTCAAACATGTCGATAATTCCGGGTGCCAAAATTTACTAATACCAAGTCGATTCTTATTGAAATTTAAAGATTAGTTAATGAGGAAGTCGAAAAGTAGATTGTCTGACAAAATTAATGCGGACTATCCGCCAGTCCGACTATACTGAAAATGTTGGAAATCCCTACTGGTATTAATCACTTTTTTGAGTAGGGATTTCCAACATTTTCAGTATGTCGGACTGGCGGATAGTCCCCATTAATTTTGTCGGACAAGCTACTTTTCGACTTTCTCATTAACTAATCTTTAAATTTGAATAAGAATCGACTTGGTATTAGTAAATTTTTGGCAACCGGAATTATCGACATGTTTGAAGGCCTGTAGCAGATTTAGTCCCCACTACCGAGATTTTTGCCAGATAAAAAGTTTGTCCGACTCATTGAAATGAAGCGATCTAGAAAGTTTTAGCTTGATATTAATGACTTGACAAAAAGGTCGACGGACGGAGGTCTACATATTAACAAACAAAAATGAAAAATCAGTTAAGAATGAAATAAACAGAACAATAAAAGATAATAGTATTAACAACAACAATAATTCACAATAGTTAAAGATTTAACAGAAAATAACCAAACACATTCGTAACAATAAAACCATAAAACAATAAAAATAAATGAAAAATGAAATACACAAAACAATGTAAAAACTCAAGTAAAATAATTCAAAATTAAATGATAAATAGTTTAACAAAACAAAATATTAATAATGTAAAGCAAAAATAACGTTACATGCAGATCATAATATTCGAGATTTCGCGAAACAAACTAATATGAATCTAAAAGAACCTATAAAATAAAAACATAAGCGCGAAAAGTTCATACGTTCCTGAAAAACACACACAATCAAAGACATACATACATATACATCACACATTGAGAGCACACTTAAGCATCACATTGGCTAAGCGCGCAAGAGAAAAGCAGGATCATGCACGCGAAGCCCGGCGGTGCCAATCTATCAGCGAAGAGGGGACTGGAGTCCAGCGCCTATAATAGCGGGCCAGCAGAGAGAAAAGATCTCTTCTGCCTCGCCTCAGCTCAACTCAACGCGCTTTTGTTATTCACGCCGAGCACAGAAGAATCACCTACATGATTCTTCTATGCTCGTGCGCTTATTAACTTTACATTGTATAATTGATTTAATATAATTTCAATAAAGAGTTGCGGCGAGCAACACAATACCTGATCCCATCCTAAAAGATAAAGCCCCGCATACTGAGGCACTTGGTCTTCAGTATTAACGGGCATTACCTATAACAGAAATAATCCTTTATTAACACTGGAAATAATTACACACATTATACACTGACACACTCGAGCCCGCACCAGACGGCATAGCGACTTGTCTGGTTAACGGTTTTATAATTACAAGGCCGAAACACGGCAAGAATAAGACTCAGAAGAGTCGATTTAAGTGCGGTTTACTAGCCATAAGCTAGTAGGACGTCACACTGGCGCCCGAACAAAAGATAGTTTTTTAGCATTAATAGCGCATAATATTTTAAAATCACAATATTTGTAAAATTAAACAAAATTTTTGTAAAATAATAAATTAAGAAAAAATCAAAAAATAAAGTTAAAAATAATACTATTTGTAAAATTTAACAAAATATTTGTAAAGAATATAAAAAAAAGCAGAACACAAAATATTATATTTAATTTTGTAAATCAAAGAATTTAGCTAAATGAATAATAAAATTACGACAGCAGAATTTATTGAAAATTCTGTCAAAAAAAAAACGAGAATGTTAACACACAAAAACAACAAAACAAAGTAACAACATTTTTAAGACAAACACACCAAACACATAGTTTAAAACGCGAAATAAGAAAATTAGAAATCGAAATACAGAACATTCACAAAGAATTAGACTATCTAACAAATGATAGTAAAATCAACAACGAAAATTTAGGTAGAATTTTCCGAACACTTAAATAAACAACTACCCAAAGCTTTGAAACAAATAAAAATAAATAAACAGCTTATTAACATTAGATCTTTCGTCCGTCGACCTTTTTGTCAAGTCATTAATATCAAGCTGAAACTTTCTTAGATCGCTTCATTTCAATGAGTCGGACAAACTTTTTATCTGGCAAAAATCTCGGTAGTGGGGACTAAATCTGCTACAAGCCTTCAAACATGTCGATAATTCCGGGTGCCAAAAATTTACTAATACCAAGTCGATTCTTATTGAAATTTAAAGATTAGTTAATGAGGAAGTCGAAAAGTAGATTGTCTGACAAAATTAATGCGGACTATCCGCCAGTCCGACTATACTGAAAATGTTGGAAATCCCTACTGGTATTAATCACTTTTTTGAGTAGGGATTTCCAACATTTTCAGTATGTCGGACTGGCGGATAGTCCCCATTAATTTTGTCGGACAAGCTACTTTTCGACTTTCTCATTAACTAATCTTTAAATTTGAATAAGAATCGACTTGGTATTAGTAAATTTTTGGCAACCGGAATTATCGACATGTTTGAAGGCCTGTAGCAGATTTAGTCCCCACTACCGAGATTTTTGCCAGATAAAAAGTTTGTCCGACTCATTGAAATGAAGCGATCTAGAAAGTTTTAGCTTGATATTAATGACTTGACAAAAAGGTCGACGGACGGAGGTCTACATATTAACAAACAAAAATGAAAAATCAGTTAAGAATGAAATAAACAGAACAATAAAAGATAATAGTATTAACAACAACAATAATTCACAATAGTTAAAGATTTAACAGAAAATAACCAAACACATTCGTAACAATAAAACCATAAAACAATAAAAATAAATGAAAAATGAAATACACAAAACAATGTAAAAAACTCAAGTAAAATAATTCAAAATTAAATGATAAATAGTTTAACAAAACAAAATATTAATAATGTAAAGCAAAAATAACGTTACATGCAGATCATAATATTCGAGATTTCGCGAAACAAACTAATATGAATCTAAAAGAACCTATAAAATAAAAACATAAGCGCGAAAAGTTCATACGTTCCTGAAAAACACACACAATCAAAGACATACATACATATACATCACACATTGAGAGCACACTTAAGCATCACATTGGCTAAGCGCGCAAGAGAAAAGCAGGATCATGCACGCGAAGCCCGGCGGTGCCAATCTATCAGCGAAGAGGGGACTGGAGTCCAGCGCCTATAATAGCGGGCCAGCAGAGAGAAAAGATCTCTTCTGCCTCGCCTCAGCTCAACTCAACGCGCTTTTGTTATTCACGCCGAGCACAGAAGAATCACCTACATGATTCTTCTATGCTCGTGCGCTTATTAACTTTACATTGTATAATTGATTTAATATAATTTCAATAAAGAGTTGCGGTGAGCAACACAATACCTGATCCCATCCTAAAAGGTAAAGCCCCGCATACTGAGGCACTTGGTCTTCAGTATTAACGGACATTACCTATAACATAAATAATCCTTTATTAACACTGGAAATAATTACACGCATTATACACTGACATACTCGAGCCCGCACCAGACGGCATAGCGACTTGTCTGGTTAACGGTTTTACAATTACAAAGCCGAAACACGGCAAGAATAAGACTCAGAAGAGTCGATTCAAGTGCGGCTTACTAGCCATAAGCTGGTAGGACCTCACAAGGTCAAAGATATTGAATTTTAAATATTACATTCAATTTGCCAATTTTACTATTTCTCATTTTGATACTTACAAAAAATTTCAATCTTTAAATAATAATAACCACGGTTCCAGATATCGTAGAAAATTGTCCAATCGGTCTAATTCAAGGTTTTAATGTTAACTTCTTCTGTATGTTGTGAACAAATACTAAGAGTGTAGTCGTTATCGCGCTTTGCATGTTAAAGCAATAAAAAGGTCACTTTTATTAAAAACCGAAAATGCACGTAATAAACGAGCCACATCCCTTATATAAGCTTGATATCTATTACGATTAATAGTGGCTTTTTTAAACTATGTTTAAGGAATATTCTGTGAAAATTTCATCCGATTTGGAGTTTAAAGAAAAACGTATTACTGCTGCAAAGTTAGCAAATATTGCAAAAATGCGTTTCTTCAAATGGCTGTATCTCAGTTTCAACTGATCGTACAGAGCTTTCCAACCTCGCGAATTAAAGCTTTTACTATGAGCAAAAAAAGTTATTTCAAATAATATTAATTAGGATTTACGATTTTAGAGTTACAGAGCTTCCAAAATGGTCTATTTTTTGTTAAAAAAGTACCGCATGTTTCCTTAGCTGTAGACTTTTCCCTTTGATTCTAAGCAATCTGCAAAAAGTTTTTCTTTAAAATATAAGGAATAACGGAAAAAATGCCGTTTGGAACATCAAGATTGATCAAGTTTTAAGCGATCTAGGATGTTTTGAAAATTCGTAAAAATGATGAGAAAAAGGCCTTTTTTTAGACATTCAGAAGGCCATTATTCGGCGAGTTTCGCACGTAGAGAGCTGAAATTTTGCATGGAATCATTTTTTTATAGTACTATAACATATTAAAAATCCAGCCAAATCGGTGACCATCGTGCGATGACTTCTTAAAAAAAGTATTGGAACGCCCCATGTATATATATATATATATATATATATATATATATATGAGATTTTTCATATCAACTCAACTGAAAAAAATAGAATTTGCTGAAAATCCGTGAAGAGGTTCCATTTGATACCCAAAATATACAAACAAATTTTTAGAGACGTAGGTCAAAAGGATTACGAGTAATAAATAATAGAATATTGTGTTTTATCAAATTTTTTTGTGAAATTACCAACTTAATTATTTTTTTCCTCAGAAACTAAGGATCTTAGAGATTCACTTATGAATATATATTTATTGTTGCAAATGATAAGTAGAATCCACACAAATTTTTTTAAATCTCAGAATTGCTGTCTTCTTATTGGTTCATTTTGTACTTTCATGTTATTTTGAATTTCTGGTGTTCAGCCAGGTTGATTTCACTCAGGTTGCACTATGTTATGTCTTTTTATAATACCTTGAAGTAAGCTTTGTCTCATCTTAGGCATAAAACTGAGAGGAGAGCTATAGAACTTTGAATATTAAAAAATAAAATAGAATTTTCAATTTAAAACATATATACTGTGGATTTGGTTCTTCGATTATAGATAATGCAATATACGAAAAATGATTTTTAAATATCTTAAAAGAGATCTATTTCTTAATAATTTAAGTGTTAATTTAGAATCTGAATTGAATTATCAACTGTTCATTATTTAGACATCCTCAAAATACACTCGCAACCAAAGCTTATTTATGTACTTTAATAAATTGTTATTATGATTTTAAATATTTAAAATAAGATGAGTTTATAAATATATAATACATATTTACTGAAAGATTATTCTTATACGTATCAAACATTTAGGAATGATTATTTATATAATAGTTTTATGTAATCCAATAAATTAAGATTTTCATGAATATTATGTATTAAAATATTCAGATCCTTTTTCTTATTCGATTTCAATAACTGTGAATTCCAATAATTGATTAAAATAATATTACAGAATTATATATCCATTAAATTTAAAATTAGAAACGTGTTGAAAGTATAAAATGATTTTAATACTTACATGTTACCCTTACAGAAAAAAACTATAATCAAGAACCGTAGTAAACTATAGCTAAAGAGTGTAGTAGTATTATAGTAATGAAGTATAGTTTCTTATAGTATTTTCGCGCTACTAAAATTTTTGGGTGTTAGTTATAGTTATTTTATGGGTTTATGATTTATGAGTTTATGGTTTATGGGTTTTATGGTATATGAGTAGATGGTTTAAAGGTTTATGGCTTTATGGGTTTATAGTTTATGGTTTAAAATGTTTATGGTTTATGGTTTATAGTTTATGGGTTTATGATTAATAAGTTTATGGGTTTATGGGTTAAAGGTTATATGGTTTATGGTTTATGGTTTTTATGGTTTTATGGTTTATGGTTTATAGTTTATAGGTTTATAGTTTATGGATTTATAGTTTATGGTTTTATGAGTTTATAGGATAATGGTTTATGGATTTATGGATTTATAGTAAATGGGTTTTATAGTTTCATGAGTTTTTATAGTTTTATGGGTTTATAGTTTATGGGTTTTATGGTTTATGGGTTTATTTATGGTTTATAGTTTATAGTTTATGGTTTATGGTTTTATGGGTTTATGGTTTATGGTTTATGGGTTTATGGTTTATGGTTTTATAGTTTTATGGTTTATGGGTTTTTATGGTTATATGGTTTATGGGTTTATGGGTTTATGGGTTTATGGGTTTATGGGTTTATGGGTTTATGGGTTTATGGGTTTATGGGTTTATGAGTTTATGGGTTTATGGTTTATGGTTTATAGTTTATGGTTTATGGTTTATGGGTTTATGAGTTTATGGGTTTTATAGGTTTATAGGTTTATGGGTTTAGTTTATGGTTTATAGTTTTATGGTTTATGGTTTATGGGTTTATGGGTTTATGGTTTATGGGTTTATGGTTTATGGGTTTATGGTTTATGGGTTTATGGTTTATGGGTTTATGGTTTATTAGGTTTATGGGTTTATGGGTTTTATGGGTTTATGGTTTATGGTTTATGGTTTATATGGGTTTATATATGGTTTTATGGGTTTATGGTTTATGGGTTTTATGGTTTATGGGTTTATAGTTTATGAGTTTATGGTTTATATGGGTTTATAGTTTTATGGTTTATGGTTTATGGTTTATGGTTTATGGGTTTATGGTTTATGGGTTTATGGTTTATGGTTTATAGTTTTATGGTTTATGGTTTATGGTTTATGGTTTATAGGTTTATGGTTTATGGTTTATAGGTTTATGGGTTTATAGGTTTATGAGTTTATGAGTTTATGGGTTTTATGGGTTTATAGTTTATGGGTTTATGGTTTATGGGTTTATGGTTTATGGGTTTATAGTTTTATGGGTTTATGGTTTTATAGTTTGTTTATGGGTTTATGGTTTATGGGTTTATAGTTTTGGGTTTATGGTTTATGGTTTATGGTTTATGGGTTTATGGTTTATGGGTTTATAGTTTTATGGGTTTATGGTTTATGGGTTTTATAGTTTATGGGTTTATGGTTTTATGGTTTATGGGTTTATGGTTTATATGGTTTTATGGTTTATGGAGTTTGGTTTATGGTTTATATGGTTTATGGTTTATTTTATGGTTTATAGTTTAGTTTATGGTTTTTATGGTTTTATGGAGTTTATGGTTTATGGTTTATGGTTTTATGGGTTTATGGGTTTATGGGTTTATGGGTTTATGAGTTTATGGTTTATGGGGTTTATGGTTTTATGAGTTTATGGTTTATGGGTTTATGGTTTATGGGTTTATGGTTTATGGGTTTATGGTTTATGGTTTATGGTTTATGGGTTTATGGGTTTATGGGTTTATATGGTTTTATGGGTTTATGGTTTATGGTTTATGGTTTATGGGTTTATGGTTTATGGTTTATGGTTTATGGGTAGTTATAGTTTATGGGTTTATGGGTTTATGGGTTTTATGGTTTATGGTTTATGGTTTATGGTTTATGGTTTATGGGTTTTATGGTTTATGGGTTTATGGTTTATGGGTTTATGGTTTATGGGT
Source organism: Anastatus disparis (assembly GCA_017163975.1). Lineage (NCBI taxonomy): Eukaryota > Metazoa > Arthropoda > Insecta > Hymenoptera > Eupelmidae > Anastatus > Anastatus disparis. The sequence goes on from JAFFSR010000113.1 coordinate 789,302, forward strand.
TTATGGTTTATGGTTTTTTATGGTTTATGGGGTTTATGGTTTATGGGTTTATGGTTTATGGGTTTATGGTTTATGGGTTTATGGTTTATGAGTTTATGGTTTATGGTTTTATGGTTTATGAGTTTTATGGGTTTATGGTTTATGGGTTTATAGTTTATGGGTTTTATGGTTTATGGGTTTATAGTTTATGGGTTTATGGTTTGGTTTATGGGTTTATGGTTTATGGTTTATGGTTTATGAGTTTATGGTTTATGGTTTTGGTTTGGTTTATGGTTTATGGGTTTATGGTTTATGGGTTTTGGTTTATGAGTTTATGGTTTATGGGTTTTATGGTTTATGGGTTTATATATGGTTTATGAGTTTTATGGTTTATAGGTTTATGGTTTTATGGGTTTATGGTTTATGGTTTATGGGTTTATGGGTTTATGGTTTATGGGTTTATGGTTTATGGTTTAGGTTTATGGTTTTATGGGTTTATGGTTTATGGGTTTATGGTTTATGGTTTATGGTTTATGGGTTTATGGTTTATGGGTTTATATGAGTTTATAGTTTATGGTTTATGGTTTATGGTTTATGGTTTATGGGTTTATAGTTTATGGGTTTTATGGTTTATGGGTTTATGGTTTATGGGTTTATGGTTTATGGGTTTATGGTTTATGTTTATGGGTTTTATTAGTTTATGGGTTTATGGTTTATGAGTTTATGGTTTTATGAGTTTATGGGTTTTATAGTTTATGGGTTTATGGTTTTATGGTTTATTTATGAGTTTATGGGTTTATGGTTTATGGTTTTAGTTTATGAGTTTATGGTTTATGGGTTTATGGGTTTATGGGTTTATGGTTTTATGGGTTTTATGGTTTATGGGTTTATGGTTTATGGGTTTTTATATATGGGTTTATGGTTTTATGGGTTTATGGTTTTATGGTTTATGGTTTATAGGTTTTATGGTTTATAGGGTTTATGGTTTATGGTTTATGGTTTATGGTTTATGGGTTTATGGGTTTATAGTTTATGGTTTATGGTTTATGGGTTTATGGTTTATGGGGTTTATGGTTTATAGGTTTATGGTTTATGGGTTTATGGTTTATGGGTTTATGGTTTATGGGTTTATGGGTTTATAGGTTTATGGGTTTAGGTTTATAGTTTATGGTTTATGGTTTATGGGTTTATGAGTTTTATGGTTTATAGTTTATGATTTATGGTTTTATGAGTTTATGGTTTATGGGTTTATGGTTTATGGTTTATGGGTTTATAGTTTTATGAGTTTTATGGTTTATGGGTTTATGGTTTTTATGGGTTTATGGGTTTATGGGTTTTATGGTTTATGGGTTTATGGTTTATGGGTTTATGGGTTTATGAGTTTATGGTTTATGGGTTTATGGTTTATGGGTTTATGGTTTATGGGTTTTAAGTTTATGGGTTTATGGGTTTATGAGTTTATGGTTTATGGGTTTATGGTTTATAGTTTTATAGTTTATGGTTTATGGGTTTATGGTGGGTTTATGGTTTATGGGTTTATGGTTTATGGGTTTATAGGTTTATGGGTTTATGGTTTATGGTTTATGGTTTGGTTTATGGGTTTATGGGTTTATGGTTTTATGGGTTTATGGTTTATGGTTTATGGTTTATAGTTTATAGTTTTATAGGTTTATGGTTTTATGAGTTTTATAGTTTATGGGTTTATGGTTTATGGTTTATGGTTTATGGGTTTATGGTTTATGGGTTTATGGTTTATGGGTTTATGGTTTATGGGTTTATGGTTTTATGAGTTTATGGTTTTATTTATGGGTTTATGGTTTATGGGTTTTATGGTTTGGAGTTTATGGTTTTATGAGTTTATAGGTTTATGGGTTTTATGGTTTATGGGTTTATGGTTTTATAGTTTATGGTTTATGGGTTTTATGGTTTATGGGTTTATGGTTTATGGGTTTATGGTTTTATGGTTTATGGTTTATGGGTTTTATGGTTTTATGGAGTTTATAGTTTTTATGGTTTATGGGTTTTATGGTTTTATGGGTTTATAGGTTTATGGTTTATGGTTTATGGGTTTATAGTTTATGGTTTATGGTTTATAGTTTATGGTTTATGGTTTATAGTTTTATGGTTTATGGGTTTATGAGTTTATAGGTTTATGAGTTTATGGGTTTATAGTTTATGGGTTTATGGTTTATGAGTTTTATGGGTTTATGGTTTTATGGTTTATAGTTTTATGGGTTTATATAGTTTTATGGTTTATAGGTTTATAGTTTATGGGTTTATGTTTATGGGTTTATGGGTTTATGGTTTATGGGTTTATGGTTTATGGGTTTATGGTTTATGGGTTTATGGTTTATAGGTTTATGGTTTTATGGTTTATGGTTTATAGTTAGTTTATAGTTTATTATGGTTTATGGGTTTATGGTTTATGGGTTTATAGGTTTATGGGTTTTATAGTTTATGGTTTATGGTTTTATGGGTTTTATGGTTTATAGTTTATTTTATGGTTTATATGGTTTATGGTTTATGGGTTTATGGTTTATGGGTTTTATGGTTTATGGGTTTTATAGTTTATGGGTTTATGGTTTTGGTTTATGGTTTATAGTTATGGGTTTATGGTTTATGGGTTTTATGGTTTATGGGTTTATGGTTTATGGGTTTTATGGTTTATGGTTTATGGTTTATGGTTTATAGTTTATAGGGTTTATGGTTTATGGTTTATGGTTTATATGGTTTTATGGTTTATGTTTATGGTTTATGGTTTATGAGTTTTATGGTTTTATGGGTTTTATGTTTATGGGTTTATGGGTTTATAGTTTATGGAGTTTATGGTTTATGGGTTTATGGTTTATGGGTTTATGGTTTTATAGGTTTATAGGTTTATGGAGTTTATTTATGGTTTATGGTTTATGGGTTTATGGTTTTATGGTTTTTATGGGTTTATGGTTTATTGGTTTATGGTTTATGAGTTTATGGTTTATATGGTTTTATGGTTTATGGTTTATGGGTTTATGGGTTTATGGTTTATGGGTTTTATGGTTTATGGGTTTATGGTTTGGGTTTATGGTTTATGGTTTATGGTTTATGGGTTTATGGTTTATGGGTTTATGGTTTATGGGTTTATAGTTTATGGGTTTTATGGTTTATGGGTTTATAGGTTTATGGGTTTATGGTTTATGGGTTTATGGTTTATGGGTTTATGGTTTTATGGGTTTATGGTTTTATGAGTTTATGGTTTATGGGTTTATGGTTTATAGGTTTATGGTTTATGGGTTTATGGTTTATGGTTTATGGGTTTATGGTTTATAGGTTTATGGAGTTTATGGGTTTATAGTTTATGGAGTTTATGGTTTATGGTTTATGGTTTTTATGGTTTATGTTTTTTTATGGTTTATGAGTTTTATGGTTTATAGGTTTTATGGGTTTATGGGTTTATGGTTTATGAGTTTATGGTTTATGTTTATGGTTTTATGGGTTGGTTTATGGGTTTATGGGTTTATGGGTTTATAGTTTTATAGTTTATGGGTTTATGGTTTTATGAGTTTATGGTTTATGGGTTTTATGGTTTATGGGTTTATGGTTTATGGGTTTATGGGTTTATGAGTTTATGAGTTTATGGTTTATGGTTTATGGGAGTTTATGGGTTTATGGTTTATGGTTATTTATGGTTTATTATGGGTTTATGGTTTATGGGTTTATGGTTTATGGGTTTATGGTTTTATGGGTTTATGGTTTATGGGTTTATAGTTTATGGGTTTTATGGGTTTATGGTTTATGGTTTATGGTTTATGGTTTATGAGTTTATATGGGTTTATGGTTTATGGTTTATGGTTTATGGGTTTTATGGTTTATGAGGTTTTATGGTTTATGGGGTTTATGGTTTATGGGTTTATGGTTTTATGGTTTATGGGTTTATGGTTTATGGTTTATATGAGTTTATATGGTTTATAGGTTTATGGATTTATGGGTTTATAGTTTATGAGTTTATGGTTTATGGGTTTATGGTTTTATAGGTTTATGGTTTTATGGGTTTATGGGTTATGGGTTTATAGTTTATAGTTTATGGTTTATGGGTTTATGGTTTATGAGTTTTATGGTTTTATGGGTTTATGGGTTTATGGTTTATGGGTTTATGGTTTATGGGTTTATAGTTTATGGGTTTATGGTTTATGGGTTTATGGTTTATAGGTTTATGGTTTATGGGTTTTATGGGTTTATAGGTTTATGGGTTTATGGTTTATGGGTTTATGGTTTATGGTTTATGGTTTATGGGTTTATGGTTTTATAGTTTTATGGGTTTATGGTTTATGGGTTTTATGGTTTATGGTTTATGGTTTATGGGTTTATGGTTTATGGTTTATGGTTTATGGGTTTATGGTTTATGGGTTTATGGTTTATGGGTTTTATAGTTTTATGGGTTTATAGTTTATGGTTTATGGTTTATGGGTTTTATGGTTTATGGGTTTATGGTTTGGTTTATGGGTTTATGGTTTATGGGTTTATAGTTTATGAGTTTTATGGTTTATGAGTTTATGGTTTTATGGGTTTATGGTTTATGGGTTTATGGTTTTTATGGTTTATGGTTTTATGAGTTTTATGGTTTATGGGTTTATGGTTTTATGAGTTTATGGTTTATGAGTTTATGGTTTATGGAGTTTATGGTTTATGAGTTTATGGTTTATATAGTTTATGGTTTATGGTTTTATGGGTTTATGAGTTTTATGGGTTTATAGTTTATGGTTTATGGGTTATGGGTTTATGGTTTTTATATGGGTTTATGGTTTATGGTTTATAGTTTATGGGTTTATGGGTTTATGAGTTTATGGTTTATGGGTTTATGGTTTATGGGTTTTATGGTTTATGGGTTTTATGGTTTATGAGTTTATGGTTTATGAGTTTTATGGTTTATGGTTTATAGTTTATGGGTTTTATGGTTTATGAGTTTATGGTTTATGGGTTTATGGTTTATGGGTTTATGGTTTTAGGTTTATGGTTTATGGGTTTATGGTTTATGGGTTTATGGTTTATGGGTTTATGGTTTATGGTTTATAGTTTATGAGTTTATAGTTTATGGTTTATGGTTTATGGTTTATGGGTTTATGGTTTATGGGTTTTATAGGTTTATGGGTTTATAGTTTTATGGGTTTTATGGTTTTTTATGGGTTTATGGTTTATGGGTTTATGGTTTATAGTTTATGGTTTATGAGTTTATGGTTTTATATGGTTTATGGTTTTTAGGTTTATAGTTTATGAGTTTATGGTTTATGAGTTTTATGAGTTTATGGGTTTATAGTTTATGAGTTTTATAGTTTTATGGGTTTATGGTTTATGGGTTTTATGGGTTTTATGGGTTTTATGGGTTATGAGTTTATAGTTTATGAGTTTATAGGTTTATGGGTTTTATGGTTTATGGGTTTATGGGTTTATGGTTTATGGGTTTATGGTTTATGGGTTTTTATGGTTTATGGGTTTATGGTTTATGGGTTTTATGGTTTATGGGTTTTTATGGTTTATGAGTTTATAGTTTATGGTTTATGAGTTTATAGTTTATGGGTTTATGTTTATGAGTTTAGTTTATGGTTTATGGTTTATAGTTTATGGTTTATGGTTTATGAGTTTATGGTTTATGGGTTTTATGGTTTATGGGTTTTATGGTTTATGGTTTATGGTTTATAGTTTATAGGTTTTATGGGTTTATGGTTTTATGGGTTTATGGTTTATGGTTTATATGGTTTATGGGTTTATGGTTTATGGGTTTTATGGTTTATGGTTTATGGTTTATGGGTTTATAGGTTTATGGTTTATAGTTTGGAGTTTATGGTTTATGGGTTTATGGTTTATAGGTTTATGGTTTTATAGGTTTATGGTTTATAGGGTTTATGGTTTTATGGGTTTATAGTTTATGGGGTTTATGGTTTATGGGTTTTATGGTTTATGGTTTATGGTTTTGAGTTTATGGTTTATGGGTTTATGGTTTATGGGTTTATGGTTTATGAGTTTTATGGTTTATGGGTTTATGGTTTATGGGTTTTTATGGTTTATGAGTTTATGGTTTATGGGTTTATGGTTTATGGGTTTATGGTTTATGGGTTTTATAGTTTATGGGTTTTATGGTTTATGGGTTTATGAGGTTTATGGGTTTATGAGTTTATGGGTTTATGGTTTTATGGGTTTATAGTTTATGGGTTTATGGTTTATGGGTTTATAGGTTTATGGGTTTATGGTTTAGTTTATGGTTTATGGAGTTTTATAGTTTATGGGTTTATGGGTTTATGGGTTTATATGGTTTATAGTTTATGGGTTTTATAGGTTTATGGGTTTATGGTTTATGGTTTATGAGTTTTATGGTTTATGGGTTTATGGTTTATGGGTTTATGAGTTTGGTTTATAGTTTATGGTTTATGGGTTTATGAGTTTTATGGGTTTATGGGTTTATGGTTTATGGTTTATAGTTTGGTTTATGGGTTTATAGTTTTATGGTTTATGGTTTTATGGGTTTATGGTTTATATGGGTTTATGGTTTATGGGTTTATGGTTTATGGTTGGGTTTATGGTTTATGGGTTTATGGTTTATAGGTTTATGGTTTATGGGTTTATGGTTTATGGGTTTATAGTTTATGAGTTTATGGTTTTATGGGTTTATGGTTTTATGGGTTTATGGTTTATGGAGTTTATGGTTTATGGGTTTATGGTTTATGGGTTTATGGTTTATGGGTTTATAGTTTATGGGTTTATGGTTTATGGTTTATAGTTTTATGGTTTATGAGTTTTATGGTTTATGGGTTTATGGTTTTATGAGTTTATATGGTTTATGGGTTTTAGTTTATGGTTTATGGTTTATGGTTTATGGGTTTATGGTTTATGGGTTTATAGTTTTATGGGTTTATGGTTTATGGGTTTATAGGTTTATGGAGTTTATGGTTTATGGTTTATGGGTTTATGGGTTTATGGGTTTATGGTTTATGGGTTTATGGTTTATGGGTTTATGGTTTATGGGTTTATGGTTTATAGTGGTTTATAGGTTTATGGGTTTATAGGTTGGGTTTATTTATGGGTTTATAGTTTATGGTTTATGGAGTTTATGGTTTATAGTTTATGGGTTTATGGTTTATGGTTTATAGTTTATAGTTTTATGGTTTATGGGTTTATGGTTTATGGGTTTATGGTTTATGGGTTTTATGGTTTATGGGTTTTATGGTTTTATAGGTTTATGGTTTATGGGGTTTATGGTTTATGGGTTTATGGTTTATGGGTTTATGGTTTGGTTATATAGTTATGGGTTATGGTTTATTTTATGAGTTTATGGTTTTTTATATGGGTTTATGGTTTATGGGTTTATGGTTTATGGGTTTATGGTTTATGGGTTTTATGGTTTATGGGTTTTATGGTTTATGAGGTTTATAGTTTATGGTTTATGGGTTTATAGTTTATGGTTTATAGTTTTATGGTTTATGGTTTATGGGGTTTATGGTTTATGGGTTTATGGTTTATGGGTTTATGGTTTTATGGTTTATATGGGTTTATGGGGTTTATGGTTTATGGGTTTTATGGTTTATGGGTTTATGGTTTTATGAGTTTATGGTTTTATGGGTTTATAGTTTTATGGTTTATAGTTTATGGTTTATGGGTTTATATATGGTTTATGGGTTTATAGTTTATGGGTTTTATAGTTTATGGGTTTATAGTTTATGGTTTATAGTTTATATGGTTTATGGTTTATGGTTTATGGGTTTATGGTTTATGAGTTTTATGGTTTATAGTTTATAGTTTATGGTTTATTTTATGGGTTTATGGTTTATGGGTTTATGAGTTTTATGATTTATGGTTTAGTTTTATGGTTTATAGGATTTATGGTTTATGGTTTATAGAGTTTATAGTTTTTATATGGTTTATGGTTTATGGGTTTATGGTTTATGGGTTTATATGGTTTATGGGTTTATGGTTTATGGTTTATGGGTTTATGGGTTTATGGTTTATGGGTTTATGGTTTATTTATGGTTTTATGGTTTATGTTTAGTTTTATGAGTTTTATGGTTTATGGGTTTATGGTTTATGGGTTGTATGGTTTTATGGTTTATGGTTTATGGGTTTATGGGTTTATGGGTTTATGGTTTATGAGTTTGGTTTATAGGGTTTATGGTTTATGGGTTTATGGTTTATGGGTTTTATGGTTTATGGGTTTATGGTTTATGGTTTTGGTTATGGTTTTATGGTTTATGGTTTATGGTTTATGGTTTATGGGTTTATGGTTTATGGTTTATGGGTTTTATGGGTTTATGGGTTTTATGGTTTATGGGTTTATAGGTTTATGAGTTTATGGTTTATGGGTTTATGGTTTTATGAGTTTATGGTTTATGGGTTTATATGGTTTATGGGTTTATGGTTTTATGGAGTTTATGGTTTATGGGTTTATAGTTTTGGGTTTATGGTTTATGGGTTTTATGGTTTAGTTTTATGGGTTTATAGTTTATGGGTTTATGGTTTATGGGTTTATGGTTTATGGGTTTATGGTTTATGGGTTTATGGTTTATAGGTTTTATGGTTTATATGGTTTATGGTTTATGGGTTTATGGGTTTATGGTTTTATGGTTTATGGGTTTATGGGTTTATGGTTTATGGGTTTATGGTTTATGGGTTTATGGTTTATGGGTTTATGGTTTATGAGTTTATAGTTTATGGTTTATAGTTTATGGTTTGGGTTTAGTTTATGGTTTATGGTTTATGGTTTATGGGTTTATGGTTTATGAGTTTATGGTTTATGGTTTATGGTTTATGGTTTATGGTTTATGGGTTTATAGTTTATGGGTTTTATGGTTTTATGGTTTATGGTTTATATATGGTTTATGGTTTATGGGTTTTATGGGTTTATGGTTTATGGGTTTATGGTTTTATGGGTTTATAGTTTATAGGTTTTATAGTTTATGGGTTTATGGTTTATGGGTTTATAGTTTATGGGTTTTATGGTTTATAGTTTATGGGTTTTGGGTTTATAGGTTTATGGTTATATGGTTTATGGTTTATAGTTTTATGAGTTTATGGTTTTGGTTTATGGTTTATGGTTTATGAGTTTATGAGTTTATGTTTATGGTTTATGGTTTATAGGTTTATGGTTTATGGTTTATAGTTTATGGGTTTATAGTTTATGGTTTATGAGTTTATAGTTTATGGGTTTATGGTTTATGGGTTTATGGTTTATGGGTTTATGGGTTTATGGTTTATGGTTTATGGGTTTATGGGTTTTATATGGTTTATGGTTTATGGGTTTATGGAGTTTATGGTTTATGGTTTATGGGTTTATGGTTTATGGGTTTTATGGTTTATGGGTTTATAGTTTATGGTTTATAGGTTTATAGTTTTATGAGTTTATAGTTTATGGGTTTTATGGTTTATGAGTTTTATGGTTTTATGGGTTTATGGTTTATGGGTTTATGGTTTTATGAGTTTATGAGTTTATAGTTTATGGGTTTATGGTTTATGAGTTTTATGGGTTTTATGGTTTATAGTTTTATGGTTTATAGTTTATGAGTTTATAGGTTTATGAGTTTATGGGTTATGAGTTTTGGGTTTATGGTTTATGAGTTTATGGTTTATGAGTTTATGGTTTATGAGTTTATGGTTTATAGGTTTATGGTTTTATGGTTTATGGTTTATGGGTTTTATAGTTTATGGGTTTTATGGTTTATGGGTTTTATGGTTTATGGGTTTATGGTTTATGGGTTTATAGTTTATGAGTTTATGGGTTTATATGGGTTTATGGTTTATGGTTTATGGTTTATGGTTTATGGTTTATGGTTTATGTTTATGGTTTATGAGTTTTATAGTTTTATGGGTTTATGGGTTTATGGGTTTATAGTTTATAGGTTTATGGTTTATGGTTTATGGTTTATGGGTTTATGGTTTATGAGTTTATGAGTTTTATGGTTTATGGGTTTATAGGTTTTATAGTTTATGGGTTTTATGGTTTATATGGTTTATGGTTTATGGGTTTATGGTTTATAGGTTTATAGTTTTATGGGTTTTATAGTTTTATGGGTTTATGGTTTATAGTTTATGGTTTATAGTTTATGGTTTATAGTTTATGGGTTTTATAGTTTATGGTTTTATAGTTTTTATGGTTTATGGGTTTTATGGTTTTATAGTTTATAGTTTATGGGTTTATAGTTTTTATGAGTTATGGAGTTTTTATTATGGGTTTATGGGTTTATGGTTTATGGTTTATGGTTTATGGTTTATGGTTTATGGTTTTGGTTTATGGAGTTTTATGGTTTATAGGTTTTATGGTTTATGGGGTTTATGGTTTATGGGTTTATGGTTTATGGTTTATAGTTTTATGGGTTTATGGTTTATGAGTTTTATGGGTTTATGGGTTTATGGTTTATGTTTATGGTTTATAGTTTTGGTTTATGGTTTATGGTTTTATTATGGTTTATGGTTTATGAGTTTATAGTTTATGGGTTTATGGTTTATGGGTTTTTATATGGTTTATGGGTTTATGGTTTATGGGTTTATGGTTTTATGGTTTATGGTTTATGGTTTATGGTTTTTAGTTTTATGGTTTGAGTTTATGGTTTATGGGTTTATGGTTTATGGGTTTATAGTTTTATAGGTTTATGGTTTATGGGTTTATGGTTTTATGGTTTATATAGTTTTATGGGTTTATAGGTTTATGGGTTTATGGTTTATTAGTTTATGGGTTTATGGGTTTATGGTTTATAGTTTTATTTATATGGTTTTAGGTTTATGGGTTTATGGTTTATGGGTTTATGGTTTATAGGTTTATGGTTTATGGGTTTATGGTTTTTAGGTTTATGTTTATGGGTTTATGGGTTTATGGTTTTATGGTTTATGGTTTTATGAGTTTATGGGTTTATGGGTTTATGGTTTTATGGGTTTATGGTTTATGGGTTTATGGTTTATGGGTTTATGGTTTATGGTTTATGGGTTTTATGGTTTATAGGTTTATGGGTTTATGGGTTTATGGTTTATGGGTTTATAGTTTATGGGTTTTATGGTTTTATGGGTTTATGGTTTATGGGTTTAAGGTTTATAGGTTTATGGTTTATGGGTTTATGGTTTATGGTTTATGGTTTATGGGTTTATGGTTTATGGGTTTATAGTTTATGGGTTTATGGTTTATAGTTTTATGAGTTTATGGTTTATTTATGGTTTTATGGGTTTATGGTTTATGAGTTTATGGGTTTATGTTTATGGTTTTATAGTTTATGGTTTATAGTTTATAGGTTTTATGGGTTTATGGTTTATGGTTTATGGTTTATGGGTTTATGGTTTTATGGTTTATGGTTTATGGTTTATGGTTTTATGGTTTTATGGGTTTATGGGTTTATAGTTTATTTATGGGTTTTATGGTTTATGGGTTTATGGTTTATGGGTTTATGGTTTTTAGGGTTTATAGTTTATGGGTTTATGGTTTATGGGTTTATGGTTTATAGTTTATAGTTTATAGGTTTTATGGTTTATAGGTTTTATGGTTTTGGGGTTTATGGTTTATGAGTTTATGGTTTATGGGTTTATAGTTTTATGGGTTTTATGGTTTATGGGTTTATAGTTTATGGGTTTATGGTTTATGGGTTTATGGTTTATGGTTTATAGGTTTATAGTTTATGAGTTTTATGGTTTATGGTTTATGGTTTATGGTTTATGGGTTTATAGTTTTATGGGTTTATAGTTTATGGGTTTATAGTTTATGGGTTTATAGTTTATGGGTTTATGGTTTATGGGTTTATGGGTTTATGGGTTTATAGTTTATGGGTTTATGGTTTATGGGTTTATGGTTTATGGGTTTATAGTTTATGGGTTTATGGTTTTATGGTTTATGGTTTATGAGTTTTTATGGTTTATGGGTTTTATAGTTTTATGGGTTTATGGTTTATGGGTTTATAGTTTATGAGTTTATAGTTTATGGGTTTATGGTTTATGGGTTTATGGTTTATGGTTTTTATGGTTTATGAGTTTATAGTTTATGGTTTATGGTTTTATGGTTTATAGTTTATGGTTTATGGGTTTATGGGTTTATAGTTTATGGTTTATGGTTTATGGTTTTTATGGTTTATATGGGTTTATGAGTTTATATGGTTTATGGTTTTATGGTTTTATGGTTTATGGTTTATATGGTTTATGGTTTATTTATGAGTTTATGGTTTATGGGTTTATGGTTTATGGGTTTTATGGTTTATAGGTTTATGGTTTATGGTTTTATGGGTTTATTTATGATTTATGGGTTTATAGTTTATGGGTTTATGGTTTATAGGTTTTATGGTTTATGGGTTTTATAGTTTATGGGTTTTATGGTTTATGGGTTTTATGGTTTATGGGTTTATGGTTTATGGGTTTATTTATGGTTTATGGTTTATGAGTTTATGGGTTTATGGTTTATGGGTTTATATGGTTTTATGAGTTTATAGTTTATGGGTTTATGGTTTATGGGTTTATGGTTTATGGGTTTATGGTTTTATGGGTTTATGGGTTTATGGTTTTATAGTTTATGGGTTTATGGGTTTATAGTTTATGGTTTATGAGTTTTATGGTTTATGGGTTTATGGTTTATGGGTTTAGGTTTATGGTTTATGGTTTATGGGTTTATGGTTTATGGTTTATGGTTTTATGGTTTATGGTTTATGGGTTTATGGTTTATGGGTTTATAGGTTTATGGGTTTATAGTTTATGAGTTTATGGTTTTATGGGTTTTATGGTTTATGGGTTTATGGTTTATGAGTTTATGGTTTATTTATGGTTTATGGGGTTTATAAGTTTTATGGGTTTATGGTTTATGGTTTTTATGGGTTTATGGTTTATGGGTTTATGGTTTATGGTTTATGGTTTATGGGTTTATGGTTTATGGTTTATGGTTTATGGGTTTATGGTTTATGGGTTTTATATGGTTTTATAGTTTATGGTTTATGGGTTTATGGTTTTATGGGTTTTATGGTTTTATGGGTTTATAGTTTATGGGTTTTATGGTTTATGGGTTTTATGGTTTTTATGGTTTATAGTTTTATGGTTTATGGGTTTATGGGTTTTATAGTTTATGGTTTATGGGTTTATGGTTTATGGGTTTATAGTTTATGGGTTTATGGTTTATAGTTTATGGGTTTATGAGTTTATGGGTTTATGGGTTTATAGTTTATGGGTTTTATGGTTTATGAGTTTATGGTTATGGGTTTATAGTTTTATGGGTTTTATGGTTTATAGGTTTTATGGTTTATGGGTTTATGGTTTATGGGTTTATGGTTTATGGGTTTATGGGTTTATGGGTTTATGGTTTTATGGGTTTATAGTTTATGGTTTATGGTTTTAGGTTTATGGTTTATGGGTTTATGGTTTATGGGTTTTATGGTTTATGGTTTTTATGGTTTATGGGTTTATGGTTTTATGGTTTATGGTTTATGGTTTATGAGTTTATAGTTTATAGTTTATGGTTTATATAGTTTTATGGGTTTATGGTTTATGAGTTTTATGGTTTATGGGTTTATGGTTTATGAGTTTATGGTTTATGGTTTATGGTTTTATGGTTTTGGTTTATGGTTTATGGGTTTATGGTTTATGGGTTTATGGGTTTATGGGTTTATGGTTTTTAGGTTTATAGTTTATGGTTTATGGTTTATGGTTTATGGGTTTATGGGTTTATGGTTTATGGGTTTATGGTTTATGGGTTTATGGTTTATGGGTTTATGGTTTATGGGTTTTATGGTTTATGGTTTATGGTTTATGGGTTTATGGTTTATGGGTTTATAGTTTATGAGTTTATAGTTTATGGGTTTATAGTTTATGGGTTTTATGGTTTATGGGTTTTATGGTTTTAGGTTTATGGTTTATATAGTTTTATGGTTTTTATGGTTTATGGTTTATGGGTTTATGGTTTATAGGGTTTATGGTTTATGGGTTTTATGGTTTATGAGTTTATGGTTTATGGTTTATATAGTTTATGGTTTATGGGTTTATGGTTTATGAGTTTTATGGTTTATGGGTTTATGGTTTATGGGTTTTATGGTTTTATGGGTTTATAGTTTTAGGTTTATGGTTTATATAGTTTATGGTATGGTTTTATGGTTTATGAGTTATATGGAGTTTATGGTTTATGGTTTATGGTTTATGGGTTTATGGGTTTATGGTTTATGGGTTTTATGGTTTATGGGTTTATGGTTTATGGGTTTTTATAGTTTATAGTTTTATGGGTTTTATGGTTTATAGGTTTATGGGTTTATGGTTTTGGAGTTTATAGTTTATGGGTTTATGGGTTTATGGTTTATGGGTTTATGGGTTTATGGTTTATGGTTTATGGTTTTATGGGTTTTGGTTTATGGTTTATGGGTTTATGGTTTATGGGTTTATGGTTTTATGGGTTTATGGTTTATGGTTTATGGTTTATAGTTTATATAGTTTTATGGGTTTATGGGTTTATGGGTTTATGGTTTATGGGTTTTTATAGTTTATGAGTTTATGGTTTATGGGTTTATGGTTTATGGTTTTTTATGGTTTATGGTTTATGGTTTATTTATGGTTTTATAGTTTATGGTTTATGGTTTTATGGTTTATGGTTTATGAGTTTATGGTTTATGGTTTATGGGTTTATAGGTTTTATGGTTTATATGGTTTTATGGTTTATGGTTTATGGGTTTTGGGTTTATGGTTTTATTGAGTTTATGGTTTATGGTTTATGGTTTTATGGGTTTATGGTTTATGGGTTTATGGTTTATGAGTTTATAGTTTATGGGTTTATGGTTTATAGTTTATAGTTTATATGGGGTTTATGGTTTATGGGTTTATGGTTTATGGGTTTTATGGTTTATGGTTTATGGTTTATAGTTTATAGGTTTATGGGTTTATGGGTTTATGGGTTTATGGGTTTATGGGTTTATGGTTTATGGAGTTTATGGTTTATGGGTTTATGGTTTATAGGTTTATGGTTTATGGTTTATAGTTTATAGTTTATGGTTTATGGGTTTATGGTTTATGGGTTTATGGTTTTATGGGTTTATGGTTTATGGTTTATGGTTTATAGTTTATAGGTTTATAGTTTTATGAGTTTATGGTTTATGGGTTTATGGTTTATGGGTTTATGGTTTATGGTTTTTATGGTTTATGGGTTTATGGTTTTATGGGTTTATGGTTTATGGGTTTATGGTTTATGGTTTATGGTTTATGAGTTTATGGGTTTATGGTTTATGAGTTTATGGAGTTTTATGAGTTTATAGTTTTGAGTTTATGGTTTATGGGTTTATGGGTTTATGGGTTTATGGTTTATGATTTATGGTTTATGGGTTTTATAGTTTATGGGTTTATGGTTTATGGGTTTTATAGTTT